>CM039679.1:3370843-3378343 GCA_022537955.1 Schmidtea mediterranea | reverse complement strand
GTATTTTATAAATTCAACCAACTCAATTCCCTTTATAAAAAAAAAAAACTATAAATTCGACTCTCAACCAATCATTCCTCTTCAAATGTCATTTTTCACTCCAATATACCAACTATATTCATAATTTTTATAAAAGCCTATCAAGTAGATAATATTTACCTTTTGAATACCAATATTCATTCCAGTAAATTTCTTTAGAAATATTATAAATTACTTTCTTGACCAATCATTTTCCATCAAATAACAATATTTCCAGCCATATTCAATATTTTTCATAAAAAATAAATCATAAAAATACCAATTTAGATAATATTTACCCTTTAAATAACAATATTTAACCAACCCAACCCCCTTAAAAATGACAACAAACTTGTTAATTGACTATTTCTCACTAAAGTAAATTCCACTCTAGACCAATCATTTCCCATCAAATAACACTTACCCCTACCCTACCAACCATATTCATTATTTTTTATAGAAATCACCCTTTAAATAACGATATTTAACCGACTCAGTACCTTAAAAATATCAACAAATCTGTTCTTAATCGATTATTTCCTTAAAATATCATAAATTTTCTTCTTAGCCAATTGTTTCTCACTAAAACAAAATAAAATTTACTCTCAACCAATCAATTCTCTTTAAATGACATTAATCCAAGCTATATTCATTATTTTCATAAAAAATCACCGACTTATATCGATATTAAACCGAATAAATTTCTTGAAATCCCCTTAAAATAGAATTCATCTCGTGACCAATCCTTTCCCCCTTAAAAGATCATAAATTCTCTTCTTAACAAATCATTTCTCTTTAAATGACAATATTTCCACTCTCTCAAAAGATTTACACACATATTGATATCTATCTGAACAAATCCCCCTAAAAATATTATAAATTCCTCCTCTATATTCTCCATTTAGAAAATATTTACCTTTGAACACAGATATTCAACCAACTCAATTCCTTAAAAATGGTAACAAACTTGTTCTTAATCGATTATTTCCTTAAAATATCATAAAATTTCCTCTTAATCAATAATTTCCCTTAAAATGACAATTTTCCTCACTGCACCAACAATATACATATTTTTTGTAAAAAAAAAAAAAGTACAAGGTAAAATTTCTTTAGAAATCTATATTTAACCGAATAAGATCCTTAAAAATCCATCATTCGGATCATATTTACTATATGTATTCAACCAATCAAATTCCCTTAAAATTATCATAAAAATCATATTTTTACCAATAAAAATAAATTTTCTTTAGTATTACAAAATTGTTATCATCATTTTTCATCAAAAATCACCACAATTTGATTCTGGCAAAAAATTCTATCAAATAAAAAATTCATCAAAAATGACTAAAATCGAATAAAGTCTATGTTTCCCACATAAATTAAATTATTGTAAAATATATATATCATATTGCTCATTAAAATTAATCAGTAAATCAAGTATAAATTCAATAAAAATTACCAGTCAACCCATAGAGATAATTCAATGATTTTCATAACTATACTGATAACCACACTGAGCATCCCCTTAAAATTCTCTAAATTATACTACTTTTGTGATTGATATCCATGAAATCAATAAAATTGAAAATGAAAGTAATTATTGACCCCTTTATTTACACTGTAAAATCAATTAAAATCTTAGGTTTCACTAAAATATTTTCAAAAATTAACTGATTTAATCAACTATTTAAATAGAACATAAAATTATAATTAAAATATCATTATCAGTCAAATTTGATTCTAATTCTTAAATAATTATCTTACATAGATGTTTCATAAACATTTTGATCCTAAATTTAACTTTTATTTAAAATAATCCTAAAATCAAGTCAAATCTAATAAATTTTCAAGAAATTAAGTGTCTAAAATAATAGATTTACCCTAATTTCTTCAATAATTTCATTTAAAACATAATCAAACCTTAAATTCATTAAAATTCAAAAGAAAACCATAAATTCACAAAGATGATTAAAATTTACTAAAATAAATACATCGTAAAACTAGATATCACTTAAATTATCATAAAATTTCCTTAAAAGCTCTAATTGATTTACATAGCCTAAAATTATTTTATTTTTGTCGAATACAAATTTTCAGTGAAGAAGTAATATTGGTAAGAGAGTACATTAAGTAACTAAAATCGGTGAAATTACTGAAAAAAGTGGGATAGTTAAAGATATCTACTAAATAGATGAAATATCAATTGCTATATTAAACACTTACAAAGGTAATATACTTTGAATGGAGAAAATATACATCGAAGGGGAAAATATTCATTGAAGAGAAAAATATTCGTTGAAGAGGAAAAACATTCATTGAATAAAGAAAACATTAATTGAAGAGAGAAAATATTCATTAAAGAGGAAAGCAATCATTAAAGTGAGAAAATATGAATTGAAGCTAACAAATATTCAGTGAATCGAGAATTGCTTATAATAAATTAGACGGTAAATTTCTCAATAATGAGATGAAATATCAATTAAATATTGGGAAATACTTTAAACGGAGTCTGAATTATTCACTGATCAACAAATATACTTAAAAGATAAAAATATTCACTGAAAATGAATTGTACTTTAAGAGTGGATGAATTACTATTATATTCAATTAAAACTTTTTAACAATTGAGTAGATTTTGTCGGTTAATTATATTTAAATGGGGATATATATATATATTTTTTGATGGACACTTATTGACGGAGAAATAGTTATTAAAAACAATAACCGCGCGCGCGTATACTAATCCGGCCAATATATACAAATCCAACAAATATATTGATAAGCGTAATTGGGTGGGTAGAAAATCCAGTCTAGCCTTTGGCCATTATTTTGGAATCGATGACATTGCACAAGTATCGCACAGCCCCAGCTATCAGAGAACTACAGCCCAAGCTTTAACAGCTCCTATAGTGGTTTCAGTCGAGAAATTGACGTTTTATTTGATTGATGTTAATATATTCTTATGGATTTATTTTATGTTTGTGATTTTTTATTAATTTTTATTATTAAAATAGCATATATAAAACTTTTCTCATATTTTAAGCTATAACATGAATATTATATCAATAATAAATTCAAAATTTTGAATGAACATTATGGAATTTATT
The DNA here is from genome assembly GCA_022537955.1 of Schmidtea mediterranea. Lineage (NCBI taxonomy): Eukaryota > Metazoa > Platyhelminthes > Tricladida > Dugesiidae > Schmidtea > Schmidtea mediterranea. Next base: position 3,375,218 of record CM039679.1, on the reverse strand, counting down.
GCTATTAAGAATTATTGTCTAAATGAAATTAATTTCTATTAAACTTATATTTAAATACTTTTTGTTTTTAGTTGTAACAATTGACAACATATTATTTTGAATTCTTAAATTATTCTATTATTTAAAATTATATTTGAAATTTAGTTAAAATAATTTTTATTGATTTGTAAATAGAATATTTGATTTAGTTTTATAATCAAATAAAACTTTTTGACAAACTAAAAATATTTTGAATAATCTCTTTATAAATTTATGGTAATAAATAAATATTATCCAATTGTTAACTTAATTTCATATTATTTATTCAATTGTAACTATTGACAACATAATAATTTAAATTCCAAAATAATAATAATATCAAAAAATGTTTATTATTTATAAAAGTAAATTATTTCTAAAAGTAAAACATACATCAATTTTCTGAATTTATTTAATATTAGAAAAAACTAAATGTTTCTTATAATCGTAATACCAAATTATTCATCTATTCAATGTATTGTTTACTACATTCCTTTATTTGTTAGACTTTCTACTACGTTCTTCCTACTTGTTATATTGCATCAGATCCACCAGTATTTATAGTATTCAATTTGCTGGTTTTGTTTTGAATTTACTATTGTAAGAGACTTAAATTTGATTTCTAATATCTCAGTGTTTGATGTATATTCGCCGGATTAGTATACGCGCGCGCGGTTATTGTTTTTAATAACTATTTCTCTGTCAATAAGTGTCCATCAAAAAATATATATATATATCCCTATTTAAATATAATTAACCGATGAAATCTACTCAATTGTTAAAAAGTTTTAATTGAATATAATAGTAATTCATCCACTCTTAAAGTACAATTCATTTTCAGTGAATATTTTCATCTTTTATGTATATTTGTTGATCAGTGAATAATTCAGACTCCGTTTAAAGTATTTCCCAATATTTAATTGATATTTCATCTCATTATTGAGAAATTTACCGTCTAATTTATTATAAGCAATTCTCGATTCACTGAATATTTGTTAGCTTCAATTCATATTTTCTCACTTTAATGATTGCTTTTCTCTTTAATGAATATTTTCTCTCTTCAATTAATGTTTTCTTTATTCAATGAATGTTTTTTCCTCTTCAACGAATATTTTTCTCTTCAATGAATATTTTCCCCTTCGATGTATATTTTCTCCATTCAAAGTATATTACCTTTGTAAGTGTTTAATATAGCAATTGATATTTCATCTATTTATTAGATATCTTTAACTATCCCACTTTTTTCAGTAATTTCACCGATTTTAGTTACTTAATGTACTCTCTCACCAATATTACTTCTTCACTGAAAATTTGTATTCGACAAAAATAAAATAATTTTAGGCTATGTAAATCAATTAGAGCTTTTAGGGAAATTTTATGATAATTTAAGTGATATCTAGTTTTACGATGTATTTATTTTAGTAAATTTTAATCATCTTTGTGAATTTATGGTTTTCTTTTGAATTTTAATGGATTTAGGGTTTGATTATGTTTTAAATGAAATTATTGAAGAAATTAGGGTAAATCTATAATTTTAGACACTTAATTTCTTGAAAATTTATTAGATTTGACTTGATTTTAGGATTATTTTAAATAAAAGTTAAATTTAGGATCAAAATGTTTATGAAACATCTATTTAAGATAATTATTTAAGAATTAGAATCAAATTTGACTGATAGATTTAATGATATTTTAATTATAATTTTATGTTCTATTTAAATAGTTGATTAAATCAGTTAATTTTTAAAAATATTTTAGTGAAACCTAAGATTTTTATTGATTTTACAGTGTAAAAAAGAGATCGATAATTACTTTCATTTTCAATTTTATTGATTTCATGGATATCAATCACAAAAGTAGTATAATTTAGAGATTTTTAAGACAATGCTCAGTGTGGTTATCAGTATACCTATGAAAATCATTGATATATCTCTATGGGTTGACTGGTAATTTTTATTGAATTTATACTTGATTTACTGATTAATTTTAATTATTTGAGCAACATGATATATATTTTACAATAATTTAATTTATGTGGAAAACATAGATTTTATTCGATTTAAGTCATTTTTGATGAATTTTTTAATTGCTTGAAATTGTTGCCAGAACAAAATTGTGGTGATTTTCAACGGAAAATGATGATAACAATTTTGTAATACTTTAAAGAAAATTTATTTTTATTGGTAAAATTCAAATTTTTATGATAATTTTAAGGGAATTTGATTGGTTGAATACATATAGTAAGTATGATTCGAATGATGAATTTTTAAGGAGTAGAGTCGGTTAAACATAGATTTCTAAAGAAATTTTACCTTGTAGGTTTTTTAAAAATATGTATATTGTTGGTGCAGTGAGGAAAATTGTCATTTCAATGGAAATGATTGGTTAAGAGTAAATTTTATGATATTTTAAGGAAATAATCGATTAAGAACAAGTTTGTTGTCATTTTTAAGGGGTTGAGTTGGTTGAATATCTGTGTTCAAAGGGTAAATATTTTCTAAATGGAAAATATAGATGAGGAATTTATAATATCTTTAGGGGATTTGTTCAGATAGATATCAATATGTGTGTAAATCTTTTGAGAGAGTGGAAATATTGTCAATTAAAGAGAAATGATTTGTTAAGAAGAGAATTTATGATCTTTTAAGGAGAAATGATTGGTCATGAGATGAATTCTATTGTAAGGCGATTTCAAGAAATTTATTCGGTTGAATATCGATATAAGTCGGTGATTTTTATGAAAATAATGAATATAGGTGGGGTTATTGTCATTTAAAGAGAAATGATTGGTTAAGAGGAGAATTTATGATAATCTTAAGGTAATTTGATTGGTCAAGAGAGGAATTTTATTTTAAGGGGATTTCAAGAAATTTATTCAGTTGAATATCGATATGTCGGTGATTTTTATGAAAAATATTGAATATAGTTTGGAATATTGTCGTTTAAAGAGAAATGATTGATTGAGAGTAAATTTTATTTTAGGGGGAAACAATTGGCTAAGAAGAGAATTTATTATCTTTTAAGGGGAAATAATCGATTAAGAACAGATTTGTTGATATTTTTAAGGGGTTAAGTTGGTTAAGTATCGTTATTTAATAGGTGATTTTTATAAAAAAAAAAATAATGAATATGGTAAAGTAGGAGAAAGTGTTATTTGATGGTAAAAGATTAGTCAAGAGATGAATTTATTTTAAGGGGATTTCAAGAAATTTATTCGGTTGAATATCGATATAAGTCGTTGATTTTTATGAAAATAATGAATATAGCTGGGATTATTGTCATTTAAAGAGAAATGATTGGTTGAGAGTAAATTTTATAATTTTTTAGGGGAAAACGATAGGTCAAGAGGGGGAATCTTACTTTTAGGGTGATTTATTCGGTTGGATATCAATGTCAAAAGATGGATACTTAGTGAAATCGATACATTTTCATTGACTTAAGGGTTATCAAAATATAACAATAAGATTTTGGTTAATTTTAATGATATTATTGGAATCTGAATAAAATATACGATACGTGTTCAGTTCTAAGAAATTTTTCGATTCATGCATTCAAGTATTTATTTGATTTTATTATTATATTTGTAATTTAATTAAAAACTAAAATTGATTAGTATTTAAAAAATTTATGTTACCCATTACTTATGTTGTTATTGACAATTTTCTGAATAATTTAAATATTTACGATTATTTCCAGGAATGAAGAGAAATTGTACGATTAAAAACTATGAGCTGTTGATAAAATACATTAATTTTTATTCAACAAGTACCTAGAACAATTACCTAACAATCTTAAAATTTTTGAAAATCTAACAAATTTTTTCAATTATTTTACAACTTAGTTAATTTAATTAACTGATAAGTACTAGTTTCTTTACGATTTGCTACTGTGTTGAAACTTTTTTTTTTTTTTTAAAAATTCTTATTCAAAGTACTAACAAATTTTATTAAAGATCTATCAAGACTTGTCAAAAATTATAAAAATTTGGTAATTTTAATAAGTATTACTCAATAACTACTATTTTCTTACCAATTTGCTGAAGGTATTATTTTAAGGTCTCAAATTTAACAACTTTCTCACAACTTTAATCAAATTCTAATCCCATGATAATCATAAATTACGTGTATTTTCTTAAAAAATGTCCATAGTTTTTCTTATATCGGTAAAACAAACACCTATATTTCAATCAAAAAACACGTGTGTATCATAAATTATTTACATTTTTCTTAACAATCTCAAACTTTACATAAATATTGAACTATTTTTTATCATTTAACATATACACATTATTAGCCATAAAATAAATATTTCATAAATTGTTGAAAAATAACACATATTTTCATTAAAGTTTTTCCAT
>CM039679.1:3128343-3365843 GCA_022537955.1 Schmidtea mediterranea | reverse complement strand
CTGAAGATGACAGTTATGCTATCGAAATATATCGTACGAAAAGTTTTTTTATTGGCGTTATCTTTTAATAATAATAATAATAATAATAATAATAATAATAATAATAATAATAATAATAACTCAATGAAACGTTACAATAACAATAAATAATTTTAGAATAATAGGATTAATGGCAGAAAATGTTATTATTGAACATTTTCGGACAGTTTGACAATAGGCCTCACTTAAACGCTTTTTCACTAGAGTCGAACAATGAGCTAGCTGTATTGAGGCGGGTCAGATTTTGTTCTAATACTAGTTTTCAGGCCGTGTGATAACTGATGGTTGGCCAGTACGCTAGCAATATACTACTTCCAACATCTTTAAACTCCAAACCGATATTATCACTTGTAGTAAAATTATTTTTTTATTATTCGAGGGAAGAGGGGTATAATGTTAATTTAATTTCATCTTTGTCGTTTTTGTTTACAAAAATAAAGTTGAATAATTAAGCTTCCAAGGATGAGCTGAGACATTTATCCTACTAGTAAAACTGTCCTACCGAGAGTTCGACGCATGGCAAAATGAATAAAAAAAATATAATATTTATTTTAAAACTTTTAACACAATCATATAAAATAAATAAAATTAAAAAAAATAATTTAATTCAATTTTAAATAGCTCTTACATTTGGCACATGCAAGTACATTAAAACAATATTGTCTGACTTTTTTAAATAAAACAAAATAAATGATTGAGTTGAACCCGGTCATGCATGAATATATGAAATAGTCAAAAGAATTAAAGCAATGGTAATTTATTTTTATCACTTTTAATAGGAAAAGTATATAGAGAGAGCTGTCCCATGAAAGAACGACTAGACAAAGAATCGTCGAAATGAAGCTAGAAATTGAAAATCTGTAAAACAAATTCACTCGCTTTAAACGTTTCTTTTCACCGAACTCTGGTAATGATGATCTAGAATTGTTGAATAAAACAAAAGCCGAAATTGCATTGAAAATCAGCAAACATATGATCGGAAATAGGCATAGAAAACATATATACACTAGAGAGTTCACCAGGCTCAGGTCTGATGTACATTTATACAATTCTGCAGAGGTTACATTCAATTTGGTCAATCTTTCAAATTTGATGTCCGTAACCACGTAGACCAAGTCAACAAATAACGCAAAGAAAGAGCCGGAAATAATTAAAACTACAATTATTCGTTTTGTCAGTTTTTTGTAATAAAATGGGAACACAATACAAATGAATCTGTCAAATGATATCAAAATCATCGTATAAATATTTGCCAAACTCAGCATCCAATACAGCGTAGAATTGTCCCAAAGATAACAATAAAACAAAGGATAAAACGAATTTCCACTAGAAAATATCTCATTTTCCTTAAAATTTTCAATGACATACGTAACGTCCAACAATAAACGAAAAACGCATTGACTTCGAATTAGCGTTATGCCATTTCTGGACGTGATTTTGTATTTATATAAAATAAAAAGAAACAAAATGTTTGCAAAGCAAAGAAAAATAACCAAAATAGTTGTTAAAACGAAAAACAGTTTTCCATAGGCGCATTTTATCATGATTTCGAAATGCATTTTTTAAATAATAAAAAACAATTTATTTTTTATTTATTAAATATACAAATATGATTGGTTGGAAATAAATTGAATGGGCAGCTGTGATTGGTTGAAATTATTTAATATATCTCTTGATCATCAATGGCACAATTAGAAGTTGTCGTTTTTAGGATCAATTTTCCATTGAAATTATATTCCATTTCCCGGTTGCAAAAACAATATAAATGATGTAATTAATTTATTATTATTTAATTATAATTTGCTGCTGTGTTTATTTTTACATTTTTATAATCCAGGCTGTATACTGGAAAATAAATATTTGTTTAATATTTGTTTATAAAATTAAACTAAAATGGTTAAATATTATATTCTAGAAAATACAACACAAAATACTAAGGACAGTCATGATTTGTAACAATCAGTCCTGCGTACCGCGGTGTTTTAAAAAGTCCCGATTTTTGGAACGAATACGGGACGCGTGTTTTCTACCGTAAATAAAGTGTGGACATCTCATAAATCACAATTAAATGTTGAGACTGCGAAAGCCATATTATGTGTGAAATATAATTGAATAAAACAATGACAGCCATCTACTAAATAATTTCACACAAATGAGAAATATGTAAAAGAAAATATGTTTTATAAAGAATTACAATTTATACGCCTAGGACTCGCTTAGATACGCTCGCTAGGACTTGGTTATTTTATTAGCCGTTATATTTATTTCACTCTTGTTTGTGATCTAAAACAGATGTCGGCAACCTATGACACATGTGTCAGATTTGGCACGCTGTGGAGTTGTCAATGGCACTCTATACATCACTATAAAGTGGTCTGGGTAATAGCGACTATGATACTGCTAACGGCGGTTTCACATATATTCTGTAATATTATTAGATAAAAATATATATATATATATATATATATATATATATATTTGTATTTGTATTGAAATGGTATTTTTTGCTTTATTAAACACCAATTTTCTACTCAACGTCAAATAATATCACAAGCATTTGTTACTGTGGAGCTTTCAACGATAGGGTAAATTTTATGTTGTTTGTTTTTCAATTAAATATATTAAAAAGATCATTTTGCGATCAAATTATTTTCATAAAGAACTGTATTATTTAATGTGACAGGCATATTCCATAAATTATTTGTAAAAAAAATATGGTGGCAACCTGAATTAATTGGCAGTGTGGCTTGGCATACCACAGCTAAAATATGATTATAAATTACAATTAAAATATTTACAACATTTAAACTGACAGTGTTATAAAACAAATATCCTAAACAGAAATTAAAAATAAAACAAAAAAATACGAATAAAGACATCTACATTAAATGGAACAAACCTCAGGAAATGGTGAATGCAGATTATTTAAAACAAAAATAATAAAAAAAATTTAAAATAAAAAAATTAACTTCACAATTTCGAAAAATATACGACTGAGAACGAATTTTTGTGTATTTTAGGAGCGACGCAAGTACGAAACAACGCAAATGATAGCCTAGGTTTAAATAAATTTAACATTTATTGAAGAAATTATAAGAAAATATTTTATCATAATCAAATTTTGTTGCTCTAGAGCAATGTTTTTAACAAGACCACCCCTCCTCCACCTCTGTCAATGGTATTTCGCTTCGCCGAAGTTTTAATCTGGTTACCTTAAGCCAGTGTTAAAAATTATCAACACTTTAGAAAAATATGGAAATGAACATATCTAGTCGTTTTTATGATGGAAATCATAGTAATAATGACTTTTGTTGATATCTCGTTAAATATAACGTCTTTTCTATCACACCGACAAAATTTGTTTGTAAAATACATTTTTAAAAACTCTAACGGTTTCATTATTTATGTTAAGGGGCCATGCATAAGTGACGTCAAGTGATTTTGACCGATTTTTTACCCCTTTCTTCCCCTTCGTCACACGTCGTCACAAAACGTTAGACCCCTTCAAATATGACGCCACAAATCTTTAGTCCTCTTTAAAAAGCCGTATTTCATATTTTTAAATGAATATTTTTCAAGTCACTTTATTGACATCTTAGTATGTATTTAGTGTAATGCTGCACTCTAATATCAAATGAAAAAACATGTATTAAAAAGGAGGCCTTAGAAAGCTGAAATTTGTATAAAATTCTGTTGAAAAAATGCAAAATTTAAGATGTGACGTCACAGTGCTTTAACACCCCCTCCCTCGTCACGCATCGTAATATGTGACCCCCCTAGGTGCGTGACGGCCTCTAACTGCATCATTTACTCAATCGCATCATTTACGGAATAATCCTCAGACATTTGCTTATCACCAGAAGTATATGGAAAATAAATAATTTTAATAACCTTTCTTACAACCAAAAGATATTCGAACTATTAACGAGTCAAAGTTTTTATTTTTTTATTTATTTTCCTTCTAATTGTTGAGTAATTTTAATTTATCGGTGATTACAATGATGATATATTAATTTCAATGCACTTCAAATGCTTTGGTGCTTATTACAACCCTTTGGGAGGAATAGCACAATAACTGTACTCTGATCACACGACCACTTGACTACTGGTTAATTTTGTGGCTTGATTTTGGTGTTATAACTACTACTTATTATTACATCAATTTGTTGAGTTCCACCTTCTCAACTTTGGTTACTTATATAAATAAAAAGATAACACTAGTTTAAAATTTATTATATTCAATAAAACAAATTTACAGAAAAAATTTACCTTTACCAAATGGTTGTTAACAATAAATTCTTGTTTTAAATGTGATGGTGTTCAAATGTAAACGCCCAATCTAGGCTATGTAGTGTACGCTTTAATTTGATCTTCTGGTCTTTGAGACTTAGAAGTAAAAAATAAGATTTTATTTTTTGCTGCTTATACTGAAAATTGTTTCAGTATTTATACTGATTTTATTTTCACATCTGCCTGTTATTTTTTTATAATTTTACTTTAAATTTATTTTTAAAATTTTGCGTGACTAGAGAACTTTTTTCCTAAATATATTTTGTTTATTTATTTTATTATCTATATTTATTATTATTATCTATATTTATTATTATTATTATTATTATTATTATTATTATTATCATTATTATCATTATTATTTGTTATTTTTAGTTGTTTTCCCACTTAGTGGGATTTTATTTTTATTCCACTTAGTGGAATTGATTTATTTGTTTTCTTCTGTTACACCTGTTTGGTGCTTTTTATGAATTTTTTTCAAAATTAAATATCAAAGCAATAACAGTTTAAATTCTTTTTTGAGTGGCCGAGATATTGGTATCATATTTTTGGTTCGTTTGGTTTTCTTCAGTGTACCAATATCTCGGCCACTCCAAAAATGGATTGTATAACTCAATGAACCGCCCAAAAGGAACCGCAGAACTCACCGTATTATGACTATCAAGAAAATGACTATAAAATAATATATATATATATATTATTTATTTATTATTATTGTTTTTTTAATATCAAAATTCTGCATTAATATTTTATTTTTATTTTTTAATGATATCATAAAACTCCGCTAAACATAATTTAATTAAACATAATTAATCACACAAAAATGAAATAAATAATATTAATAAAGTATAGAAATCAGGTTATCTTGGGATCATTTTTCATAAGGATTGGAAGTTGATTTCATTGTTGTTGATTATCTACATGTACATTTAATCTGTATTTATTTTTTGATATTCGATAATATTTGTTTATTTCAAATATTTCCATTTTTTTATTATCTAAAAAATTTTTATCAAGTAATATTTTCAGAAATCAGATTTCTCCCTAGTTTCACTATAATTTCTTTTCCCTTTTCTTTGCTTCTTCTCTTTCCTTCTGCCTTGTACTAGCTTGTGCCCAGTTTTTATACTTTTCCAATTTAATTTCACATATTGATAATAGATTTATTTTCAAACCTGTTCCTTTGAGCACTTTGTAAACTCAGACAGTTTTCGAGATAAAAATTTTTTCAATGACCTTTCTTTTTTCTATCTCAAATAGGCTTTCGAGATAACAAGATAATTTTAACTTTGTTTTTGGTTTTTGTTTTTCTTCTTTTGAACTTGTACTTGTTAATTATGAATGACCTTCTTTTACTCAATTGTTTGCTTTTATTGATTTTCTTCTATTCCCGTCTTATTTTTCGATATCTCTTTTCCACTCCTATTTTACAGGGTTCCAGAACAACACTTGATTTATTTATTATCATCACCCTCAATCATTTCAAGCATTTAATAATTATTTTTGTTTTGTTATTTAGCTATCCTCAACATAATTATTATATTAGATGACATTTGATTAATATTTTGTAAAATGGAATTCATTGCAAAGACATATTATTGCACACATGTGTCGGATGTTTAGCTAAAATGATGAATAAATTTCATAAAAGGAAATTTAAAAGAGCTTCATTTTATGGGGAAATGAAATGACTTTGGTTTATATTTTCAGTGTATTATAAATGACATATAGATTCAGTAAGTTCGAAAATAATATAATTTGCTGTAAACACTATTTTATGAAATTGTGCCAGTACAGAAGAAGATGTAAAACAGATTGACACGAAAGAGAAAGTAACTCTACGTATTTTTTATTCTATTCCGTTAAGTAGTTTAATGGGGCGCCGCGTGTTCTATTCAATTAAACAACTCAACAAATAGCATTGTATTTCTTACCAAAAAAAAAATCAAATTCAAAGTTTCACATTCAATTTCGATTAAACTTCAATTTACAAATATTTGGCTAAGTTTACCAGTGATGAACCTTCTTTGAAACAAAACGGATGGCGCTTTAATAAAATTAAATCGCTTTCTAATTTCCAAACTCATTACTTGCACATTAGGGCGGGTCGATTTTCACAACCAATACTGTCTCTAGTGAGAAAAGTTGCCAATCACGCATACAAGTACTATTATAATCATTAAAAGTGTTTTAGAATATTTTTAGGTCTCCCGCGTTTGATTAGACTGCATAAAATTTTGATATATTAATATATTAATATAGCAATGCACATTGAACACATCACTCCGTAACTTGAAAATTTCACCAAGTTTTTCTGTGGTTTTCAAGTCCGTCAAGCATCCATTATTTCATTTTAACAACTCATTTGAGTGATTTCCCCGATCTCTCGAAAATATCGCTAATTCAAACAAGATAGCTTATTACTCCAGTCAAGATCGGTGGTTTTGTTTTTCAACTGAAATCATTGAGGTAGTCAACAAACTTTTAATTAATTTTATACGGACTTTTTTGTGTTTCACCTCTGATTTTTTTATAAGTAACATAATATTTTCTACAAAATCTGATTTATAGTCAAATTTTGTGGAAAATATTATGTTTTAATTAACTAATTAAATAGTGTTTATTTTCGCATGTCGTTTTATAAGTAACTACTCGACAATTTATAATTAGTATATTTAGCTTTCGATTTTTAGTCACTACTTGCTCATACCTTTTTCCCGGGATAAATTTTGATTTTTAAAATTTTTACAAGTTTTAATCAATTTATTCACTGATATATTTATTTTGCATGTGAGGATAATTAAATCGAAGAGTTAATTCTCGGATTAAAATATGTAACGAAGTTAATAAAATTATAATGATAAATTTAAATAAGTTTAAAAGTTAAATTATGGAATGATGAAATTGCTTGATTGTAAAATTAATATTTAGGAATTTTTGTAATTTAAATATATTAAATATTTATTGAATGTTTGTATATTAATATTCCCTATTCAATTGTTAATTCAGGCTTGCTGAAATATCCTCAAAAGAAATACTAAAAAACATTTATGATTAAAAACAACTTTATATCGTTGTTTTAATATTGTTTTGTTTGTAGATTTTTTTAATAAAGTTTGGAATTTATTATAATTTAGTTTTTAATTGGCGTATTAAATTTACAGATTAAACTGCTAATATTGTATATTCATAATTTTAATTTCAAATTTTATTTTTTTTCTCCTTTTGCAAAACTCAGAATAATATTATTGTTTTTGAAATGATGAAAATTTGTAATAATTAATTAACAAATAGTTAAACAAATTAATAAACTTACTTTTATTGACTTAATTAATGGGTCATGACCATTTATTTAGATAAATAAATTGTTCCTTTGTCACCACAAACTGTTTACTTTCACATTTATTTAGCTAAATGTTTATTGAAATAACTAATTGATAAAAATAGTTATTATTTTTATTTTTATTATATATTTATCACACTCAAATTGAATGGCTCAATTAATTTATTAATTGAAAAATTTATTAATAAAGGTTTTTATTACTTGTTAATTTTGTTTTAAAAAAATGCGTCTCAATTTTGTTTTACTAAATTCGTTTATTGAACATTGAAATATATATTTTGTGCTGGTTATGAAATTTATATGTTCAATTTTTTGTTTTAATTCTGATTATAAATTTAAAAGTTGGGCTTTCAGTTAAAATATTCACTCCTTTTATATAGTAAGTTTTTAAGGCATTAAATCAACTAGTAATTTTGTTTTTCTAACATTTTGGTTTTTATTTAATCAATAAATGTTTTGTTTTGGACTTTTTCTAAATATTTATAAACATTTCTATTATTAATAAATAATTGAATAAATTTGGCAACGACTTAATTAAACGAAAACGCCAATAACAAAACTCTTAGTACGATATATTTCGACAGCATAACTGTCATCTTTAGGTACACAAGACCAACTAAAAATATTATGAATTAACTTATATTTTAAACTAATTATTTTTTTTATATTAATTTATTATTTGAATAAATAAACAATTAAAAAAATATTTAAATACTTTTAACTAATTTTTTAAAAATTTTTAAATAAATATTATAAATATTTATCTATATTATAATTTTCAAAATAAAAATGAAATATTTTATAAATTAAATTAAATTATTGTAATAATATTAAAAAAATATATTTTGTAAAAACAATACACAAGCATCAATTTATGATTAAACATACTCAAGCTATTTAAAAACATTCGTCATTTTTACGTCTTATTTTAATCATTGAATATTAATGTTTTCAATATTGTCAGTTTTTCTGTTACTATTGTTATTTAATATTTACAAATATTTCATTTCTGACGTGGGAAATTGTTTATATTTTACACCTAATACAAAGGATTGTCAGAAATCAAAAGATTTTTCCTATTATTAAAAGCAGGAGAAAGAAATTCAGTTAAAAATATTACATGATCAGTTAGTATTCAGATTGGATCAAAATTTTTGTTTTTTTATTTTTTTGAATAAAAGAATGAATAGTGATAATAGTTGTTTTCATAAAGTTTTACGTATTTTAAAATATTTTCGAGATAAATTGCATTTTTGGAGTTTTATTTTAAAAAGTATTTTTAATTTTGTTTAAATTGGTATATTTTTTGAAACGTCAAGTGATAAAATAAAAAACTGGAAAGAAAAGGATATATAAAATATTGTATTAGACCTATTTTAGGTCGAAAGATTTCATTTATTAATCAGTGGAACTTACATAATTTTTTAAATTATATTTTAATATTATTATTATTATTATTTGATTTGTGAAAAGAAAGATTCAACCAAAGATAGAGCGAAAGACTTGTTAAATTTTGTTTTAAAGAAATCAGGAATTCTTTTTGGTCAAAATATTTAATTTTATGAAAAATAACCTACGGAAATTGGCTTATATAGTTATTTATTAAAATTATATTTTAATAATAATAATAATGCAAAATTTGGAGAAGTGACTTTCATCATCAATCAGCCTACTTAGTGACGTAATTGCTATGATTTAATGAATAAATTAAATAATCTCAATAAATCTGCTATTGAACAATTTATAAATGCAGTTTCTATTTATTCATTGATGCCAAAATTATATATTTTCATTATAATTTTCCAATTTTTAAGTTATTGAACTTTTTTGATACCATTGATATATCAAAGAAAAAATAGAAACGATTTTATTTTGCAATTTTATCATTTTGTACTAGTTAATTAGCGCTCATTATTGTCTTATCGCGTATTAAAATAAAAATTATCCAATTGCAAAATTCATTTACATAATTAAATAAAAAATAAATAAGCACAAAGATTATTATCGATAATATTCTCATCAAATGCTACCATATATTAATAAATTGTCAAAATCAATCACCGATTGTCTAAATAAATTAATTGATTATCAATTGTCATATACTGTAATGAATTGTCATAAATTAGGGTTATCAGCAGAATAAGATCATAGAATTTTCATTACCATTGTCATCACCAATTATCATCATCTATTGTTCGATCTACATATATTTTCATCATATATTTGTTATTTCCTACTATCTAATGTTTTAATTTTAAAATTTTAATATACACCCATCTTCTAACATTTGTAGTTTGGGCATCCTTAACCCCTTTCCGGTTCTAGATCGATTTTTTATCTAAAGCAATTAGAAAAGGCTTCATTGATTCATACTATGGCTCTTACCCAGCCTTTTGGTATCAAATTATTGAAACTTCAACACTAAATGTATTTATTAATATCGTTAAGATTGGAAAATCGGGGGAAAATCTTAACACTAAACTAACTAGAATTAAAACCTTTAACAATAAATAAGTAAAAACAATGATGTAAATAAGAGCTTGTATAATAGATTGTATAGTACAAAAATAAAACACAGATTGAGTTCAAAAGAAGAAAATAAGAAGATGACTAAAGCAGTTAGTGTAGGAAAAGGAGTTAAAGCATTAAAAATGAGTAACAAGGAGTAAGAAAAGAGTAAAAGTGAGTGAAACGAAACAATTTAAAGAGAAACCGGAGACTATTATTGAAGAGATTGTCAAAATATAGAAGCTTATTATCGATAGTTTCAAGTAATTTCAAGTCAAAGCAAAGAGAGCTACTAAATCGATTTTACCGAGTGTTGAAACCAGATGAAGCAGTGTAGTGGTTGAGAGTTCTGAAGTATGTTGCAAAAGTATTATTCTTTTCTGAAGATTGTAATAAGCAAGTAATACATATTTTAGTAACATTGAATCATTTGTAAATTGTAATTTGATGATCAATTGTGTAAATCAATAAAATATATTGTATAGAGCTCGATATTTGTGTTAACCAATACATGCTCAAAGTCAGATCGACAATTGACAATATTAAATTTCATCGTTAACACCAACAAATTATTGTTTGACCAAATATATTTAACATTATATACGTTCATCAATCATCGTGAAAGTAATTTCTCTTTCCATATTTTATTAAAACTCCAAATTCGGAGAATGTCACTTTTTAATAATGTTTTGCGTTTTAATAGTTAAATTTTGAGGTAAAAAATTTTTTAATTAATTAATTTTTATTTTATCGATGACTTTATTTAAGGCAGTGTTTCTTAACCTGTTTTGGGGTAACGACTCACTGAAAATATCCGAGATTTTTTATACTTAATTTATAAAAAAGATTCCATTTTGTACATATTACTTCAGTATGATAATGACTGTATGATTAAGAAAACATATTGGAATATTTGAAAGCTTTAATAAAAATTTCAAGGAAATCTTCACTAAATCTACTGATTCTCATACGGTAACACTCGTTAAAAGAGTTAAACTTGTTTTTCGGTAGGTCACTCTTTATATGAAACCACTTGAGTTTTTAGATGAGAAGCTAAATTAACTTCTGCCTGTCCAGGATGCCAGATTTTCAAAAAATTATATCGGGAATAAAAAACAAAAAAAATCAGTAGTGGGATACCGGCCCTCTAGCTCAGAGGCCATCTAGCTCACATACCCCCCCCCGGCAAAAAATTTTTTTTTGCACTAAGTTTAAAAGTACAAATTTTTTAGAACAAAGACAATGACTCATTCAAGGTCATTGAAACAAATACCATGACTCATTCAAGGTCATTGGATGACTCATCAAAATTTTAAAACAAAGACCATGACTCATTAAAGGTCATTGGATGACTCATCAAAATTTTAAAACAAAGACCATGACTCATTAAAGGTCATTGGATGACTCATCAAAATTTTAAAACAAAGACCATGACTCATTCAAGGTCATTCAAGGTCATTGGATGACTCATCATTTTTTCAAAAATTTTTCTATGTTTAAAAGTACATCTATTTTCAAGGTCATTCAAGGTCATTCAAGGTCATATTATTTTTAAACATTTTTAAATTTAAATTTACTACTTATAAAAATAAGTAGTATATATTTGTAAATTATTTTATTATTATTAATATTATTATTAATATATTAGTATTATTATTATTATTATTATTATTATTATTATTATTATTATTATTATTATTATTATTATTATAATTATTATTATTATTATTATTATTATTATTATTATTATTATTTTTCAAGATCAAGGTCATTCAAGGTCATTGGATGACTCATCATTTTTTCAAAAATTTTTCTATGTTTAAAAGTACATCTATTTTCAAGGTCATTCAAGGTCAAGGTCATATTATTTTTAATCATTTTTAAATTTAAATTTACTACTTATAAAAAATAAGTAGTATATATTTGTAAATTATTTTATTATTATTATTATTATTATTATTATTATTATTATTATTATTAATATTATTATTATTATTATTATTATTATTATTATTATTAGTATTATTATTATTATTATTATTATTATTATTTTTCAAGGTCATTCAAGGTCAAGGTCATTCAAGGTCAAGGTCATTCAAGGTCAAGGTCATGGAATTTTTAAACATTTTTAAATTTAAATTTACTATTTATAAAAAATAAGTAGTATATAGTTGTAATTATTTATTTTTATTATTATTAATATTATATATTGAAAACCGAGACATATACAACAAATTTATTATAAAGAGACAATTCTACTATAGTAGTATTGTCTAAGAGCTTTATTCAAAGCCCATTCCACATACTTCCGATATCGGGCGGCGCAGCAATGACATCCATCACCACAAGGGTATTCGGGTTCCATATCTTTTGACAAATTGTTTTGTTCGATATCCCATAGGAACTCATCTATTACAGTAAATATCCATATTGATGTATGATTGAATATCAAGTCTGGAATTATTGATGCAGGCTTATCCATGATTCCATGTATTTCTGGATAATAGAATTCCAGACGTTCTTTAATAACTTTAAAATAATCATCTAAAAGCAAGTAATAATAATAATATTAATAATAAATTACCGTAATGTTTAATTTCATTCATAGCTTGAACTGCGCTCGGTACAACCATTTTAATGATAAAAAATGAAATAACAATTACTTTTATACTAATTTAGAGACACACACACACACATCTTTAGCTATAAACAATAAATATTAATTTATATAGATTTGAAAATGATTAAAGAAATTTTAATAATATTATTAGTTTTTAATATGGTCAACTCAATTGTTGTAACCGTTCAAGGTAAAAATTCAACAAGATGTGTATGTCCTGATACCGCTGTATTGATGGATATTTTGTATATGATAGATAGGCCTAGATATTTGAAAACTCCAGTCAAAAGATTATCTGAAAGAATGAGTAATTTAGAATTCCGATTTGAACATACATATGAGACTTTAAAAAGAGCTAAAAACGAATTATATGATGATATTATATATTTAAATAAGACCATTGGTATTATCAAGAATGAATTAAGAAAATCAGTATTAGAATTGAAAGAAAATCGTAAACTTAATGAAAAAATGATGAATCAAGTTCAATATAGTATAAAATTTTATTCTAATAAAACAACTGATCAGTTCAATCGTATAATGAAATTACAACACCCAGTTAACAGTGGTGGCAACAACTTGAAAGAAGTCAACAGTGCCAACAAATCATCATTGCCATTTCCATTATATATTTTTACATATTTTCTTAGTATTACATGATTCTGATTGGTCGAATATAGTATAAATAAGCTTACACTTTCATATATTTTTATAAAATGCCAGAAACTAAATTTTTTATAACTTTGTTGAATGAGCTGGTCTCTAATAATAGAGAAGAAGATGTTATCATTAAAAACATGAAATTTATGGTAAACCGTACCGAGAAAATCCTCGAAGACATCCCATTCGATTATGAAAAAATTCTTAATTTGCCACCATTGGAGAGAAAGAAGGCATTCCAATCAATATTTAGTTACATGTTCGATGAAAATAATAAATGGATGCGAATAATAGTAGGATTAATGTACATGAAACACATGATATTAAAATCTGGATCCGACTATGAAAATTATTTCCAATGGTCTATAGAGGTATATTACTTTATATTGTTAATAATTTATTATTATTTAGGTGATAGAAACAAAAATTGATCCGTGGGTAGAATCAAACGGTGGATGGACAGCTATTATTCAAGTTGCCGCAGAAGCCAAACGCTCTGATATTTATATCGAGAATTGCAAATTTTTATTAAAACTATTCACTGGAGTATCTGTTTTATATTTTTGTAACAAGGTTTATCATAGATTTTAATAAATATTTCTTTGTTATTTTTATTAATAAAAACTATATTTTAAAGATTTATTGATTATTACATGTACATTGTTCATCACCACAAGATTCTATCATAATATTTTCTATAACATGATCAATACAATTCTTAAATTCGGTAGGCTCATCTTTTTCGGTAGCTTCTTCATCATTAACAATTTCATCACTCTGACATTCAGATTCACAATCCGATTCTTTACTCAATGCTTCAACTAGAGTCAACATATCTCTAATTTTTACACCGGTTATTTCTTCAAGTTTATCAAACAAAAAGTTTATTAAATATTCTAAACCAAAATTAATTAATTATTTATATTTTATATTTTACCTTTTTCAGACATCATTTTAACACTATTTTAAAACTAATTATAATTTTGTTTATAGAATAACAAAGAAACATTAATACATTTATTAAACACTAAACACTAAAATAACTGTGAAAGTCTAGCAGTAACAATTTTCCAGATTGGAGAAAGCACATCGTTTTGATCTGCTTTATATCCTTGGATTGTTATTGTTATATACCAGTTTTCCTGTTCTTTGAATCCAATTTCTGTAAATGCATCATAATATCTGGTATATTGACTCGTGAAGAACGCATTTTCATTGCATTTTAAATTGGAATTGATCTTTTTGAACGTATTATCTATATCCTTGATATCTAACATTGAGAGAGTGCCAGCGAGAGATTGAAATTGAGTCTTATTGAGTTTGACCGGATTCGCCAATTGCATATTAATAGGCTCCTTTAAAAAATACATTTTATAATTGTGGAACATCTGAACTGGTTGGACGCTTATTTTCTTGGTCATGTTTGATTTATGATCTCTATAAGGTGGTGACGCACTTTTATACCCTTGACAGAAACTGATTAACCAATCAGAATCATGCATGATAAGTGCATGATAATTGCATGTTAAGTGCGTGACTGTATGTAAATTAACCCGTTGAGTTTTATGATTTTACACATATCATCTATATAAAATGTAATATTATTATTATTATTATTATTATTATTATTATTATTATTATTTTTATTATTAATATATTACTATTATTATTACTGTTATTATTATTACTATACTAATAAAATTACTATTATTACTATTATTATTATTATTACCAAAACTAACAAAAAATAAAACTATTACTATTATTAATATTATTACCAAAACAATAAAACTATTATTACCAACACTAACAAAACAACAAAAATAAAATACAAAAACATTTATTACCAACAATAAAACTACCAAAACAATCAAAATAAAATACATTTATTGTCGTAAAAGTTTCATTTTTTGAAAATTTCGTATGGAATTTGTCAGATTCCATTCGACATAGCGCTGATATCGGAAATCACAGCAGCTACACCCCAGAATGCAGGGGTATTCAGTTTCCATCTCCTTGACCTTTCGGTTTATTTCATTGTCCCAAAGGGCTTGTTTAATCAGATTTGAAATATCGATTCGTGTTTCATTATATATCAACTGTTGATGCATTGAAGGTTCTTGATTCTTCAAAATCTCCTTTATTTGAGGATAGTAATAAATAATACGCTCGATTAGCATTGGAGCATATTTGTCTAAATAAAATATAAAAAATGAAATAAAAATGATAAATTTACCGTATTCAGCGATATTTTTCTTTGGCATAGCATACATAATATTTTCCATTTTAAAAATGAAATAAAATGAATAAACAAGTTGTTTTAATCAATCATTAGCCAATCAGATATCGACCAATCCGGTGATTTCATTTTGTATGTCACAAACAATATTTTTGTACTCTAGATTTCGCAACCCTAATATGACTATTTTGCCACTAGCAAACACGTTAACACACATTGGGTTGTATTTTAAAAGCCTTAGTGCAGGAAATAATTCTGGTTCGAACATACAAAGACATTTTGTTGACATGTTGTATAGATTGATAGATTGTCCTATATCCATGGTAACTGTAATTGACTGTATTTTAAGATCCTTTATTCTATATTGTAATTTATTGACATCTAAAGGTTTCTTACATCCCATGATTCTGCATTTGCCTGATTTGAAAAATATTATAGGGTATTTTCCACTCCTATCTACAATTTGCTGGGGTTTATTATTTGGAAACGTCATTTTTGATACATCGAAAGTTCCTTTATAATTTATATTTGATAACATAATTAAACAATAAAGAAATATTAAGCTATATATATGAGTTTTTAGGAAGAGTTCATTAAATCATATAATATAAACAAAAACCTATAATTATACAAATTAATAATGGACTTAAGAAATGATGCTGTATATCAAATCGTCGGCCCAAGTGGTAGTGGTAAAACTATGTTTGTATGTAAATTACTGAAATCTAATTTATTTCAAACCAAATTCAACAAGATTTATTGGCATAGGGGTGCAGATGAAGAACATGGATTAACTCAGGATAATTTCTGTAAATTGAAAAATATGAAAATAGTAAAGGGTTTCGATAAAAACTGGTCAAGTCGTTTAAGGAAAGGTGATGTCATCATTATTGATGATTTGTATCAGGAAGCTAATAAAGAAAAGGATTTTAATAATTTATTCACAAAAATCAGTAGACACGTTGGTGTTACTGTGATCTTTATTACTCAAAATCTATTTCATCAGGGTGGCGCCCATCGAACAAGGAATTTAAATGTTCAATATTTAGTTATTTTCAAGAATCCTAGAGATGCAACAGTTATTGATTTTCTTGCTCGACAGGCATACCCTAATAATCGTAATTTTCTCATCAGTGCATTTCAAGATGCTACAAAATCACCACATGGATATATATTTCTTGATTTCACACAACAATGCAATGATGATTTACGGGTAAAAACCGATATTTTCAATAAAGAAGGTGCCATGGTATATAAACAAAGCTGAAAACTTTAACATGTAAAAATGTTTATGAAATCCAGGCTTAAAAATATCCGAAAACTTAGACAGAGTATTAAAAAGACTATAAATAAAGTTCCACCAAAAACCAGTTATACACCATCTAAAAAACTAATAACCGAGAATTACCCTGCAATGAATCTAATTTCGAAAAACATTATTAAAAAGAGTAAGAAAACAGATAAAATTGTAAAAAATCATAGGAGTTTCCCATATTTTAATGCATTGTTAAAGGCTTCGAGTATGAAAAGAATGTCTATTTTACAATCATTTCCAACTTTTGTTGTCGATGATTTACTCAAAATTCTATTAAAGGTAGTCAGAGGTAAAATTAAAATCAGTAATTCTAAAAAACTAGTATTGAATAAACATTGTAAGCCTTTGTTATCACTAGTAAATAATAAAAATCGTAAGCAAATGAGAAAAATCATATATAAACAACAAGGTGGTTTTATCGGAGCAATGTTACCATTAGCATTGTCATTATTATCACAATAAACGATGGGTCAATCATTACCTAATGTTAAATTAAAATTTAAATCATCTTGTTGTAATGGAGAAGATTTGGACGAACCCAGAAGACGAAGCAGGTTTCGGTGGAGTGGCAAAGTTAAAGAAAAGAGTCCCAAAGTCGAAAAAGGAAACGCAAAAGTGGTTGTCAGATCAGCTTGCGTACAGTTTAAACAAACCGATGCGGAAAAGATTTCCAACGAGAGCTTATAAGACATTCGGTATTAATGATTTATGGCAAATGGATTTGATGGAGATGATACCGTATTCGAAAATTAACAAGGGTTATAAATATATTTTAACGTGTATCGATGTTTTCAGTCGTTTTGCCCGCGGTCTACCAACAAAGACAAAATCTGCAGAGGAAATATCTAAAGCAATTAACTCAATGTTTAAAAATGGGCATCCAGATAATTTGCAAACCGATTTAGGTATTATTATTATTATTTTTACTATCATTATTATTATTATAGGCAAGGAGTTTTACAATAGTAAAGTTAAGCAAATCCTGGATCGTCTCAAAATAAATCATTATTCTGTACATTCTCAATACAAAGCCGCTCATGTTGAAAGATTTAACCGGACATTGAGGGATAGATTGAAGAAATATTTCGTGCATCAAGGTAATAAAATATGGATAAATGTATTACCGAAAATACTTGTTAGTTATAATAATTCATCACATCGAGGTCTGAATGGTTTGAGACCCGTAGATATCAGCTCGAAAACACGAGTACGATCTAAAACAGTTGCTATTACAAAACCAAAATATAAAGTTGGTGATCACGTTAGAATTAGTAAAATATCTGCTTCACCTTTCATCAAAAATTTCGATAGTAATTGGAGTGATGAGGTATTTCAAATAACTAAAATTAATACTAAACAGAGTCCTGTAATGTATGTTATTAAAGATAGTGATAACAATTTAATACAAGGGAAATTCTATGAACAGGAATTACAAGTTATTTCCAAACCTACAGTGTTCAGAATTCAGAAAATATTGAAAACTAAAATGGTGGGTAAGGATAAACAATACTATGTCAAATGGCATGGATATCAAAAACCTTCATGGATATCATCAAAAGACCTAGTAAAATGAGTTTCTATACAATTTTACCGAGTAATAGTTGCCCACTAATCCATCCGGAAAATCAAGCAAGTAAATTTATGGTTGATCTTCAAAATCCCATTTATTTACATGGAAATTGGGAAGTTGCTTTGCAAGACTTTACATTTGTGTACAATACATTCCCATTTTATAGTCATTGTAAAATCGGATTCAAGAAACGTGTTCCCAAAACCTGTAGTGGTATTTTCTCAATCAATAATTTTGAACGATATTGTCATATTCCGAATCAGATTTAAGATGAAAATTGTGGCATGTTTTTCAAAGATGGATTGAATGTTAGTTGTGATTATAGTCCATTTACAATAAAGTTTGAAAGTATTGAGGATGCCAAGCGAATGGGTAGTGATAAGCTTAGCATTGTTGTTCCTGGTACTGAATACCTAATACGTTTCAAAACATTTGATGAAAAAAGTGTAACAATCGAAAACATCAAAATATCACTATCATATATTAATGAAGTTGAAGAGACATTTACATTTACTAATGATTTATATATTGAAACACTTGAAGAATTACATAAATATATTTCATTCAATTGTTTACATATATTTAAAACTATTGAATTTGTTAAAGATGGATTATGTAAATTCAGTCTGAATAATAACATTTGTGAAATTACATTTGATAAAAATTTGGCTAATACATTGGAATTAGATAAGCAAACATATAGGGCAAGTGCTTTTGGTGTACGCAAACCAAAAATAATAAAACTTCATAGGCAAATGTTCATATATACTAACATCATCGACCCTATAATTGTTGGTGATTCTTTGGTTCCTCTTTTGAAATCTGTTTGGGTTGATAAACATGACCAGGATGAAGTTGTCAATATAAATATCGATAATCCCATGTACTTACCGGTATCAACATCATGTATAAACAATATAGAAATAAATATTCGTGATGATAGTGGTAAATTTATTGAATTTAGTAAAGATACAAAAACTCATTTGACATTACATTTTCGTAAATTAGATGGCCAATAACGATATTATTAGTATGTATAGTGGTAGCCAAAGTGGTGGCGAATTACCATATTTTATTGGTAAACAGTATGGATCAGGATGGTTGAGAACAATTGGTAGATTTGCACTTCCTATTCTTAAACGCCTTGGTAGTTTTGGTATGAAAACTGCTAAAGATGTGATAATGAATGAGCAGAAAATATTGCCATCTCTGAAATCAAATGCATTATCCGAGTTAGGGAAAGTTCTACCTAGTGTTGCAGGTATGTTTCAAAAACCCGAAGCACCAACACCGATTCCAAAACGTAAAAGACATCATAAACATATAAACAAACGAATGAAAGGACATGGAACTATATTTCAAAAATGATTTGTGGTAAATCTGAATTGTGTTTATTTGATAGACCATCTCCCCAAGCAGTAATTGAAATGGGGGCCTTTGAAGATGTATTCCCGATGAATTCTATTATGGATAGTAGAACTGATATTGAATTTTATATTAATGGTTCCCAAACTGAATATCTAGATTTGAACGATACATTGTTAACTGTTCAGATCAAAGTTGTAGATAAAGATAGAAAACCGTTGGGTGAACCTAGTGATGTAATACCAAACAATTTCTTGTTTCATACGCTTTTTAAAGATGCAGTTCTAGGATTTAATAATATCAAGATTGAGGGTGGAAACAGTACATATATTCACAAAGCTCTAATAGAAACTATTATAAATTACAATAGTGATACTAAAAATACATGTTTAACTCCTATGGGTTATGGTAGTGATGATGATAGGAAAAAGTGGATTAAAGGCTCGAAATTATTTACCATGTGCTCATCATTACAACTCGATTTTATGGATCAAGCGAAATATTTACTCCCAGGTGTTAATGTACACATTAGATTGAAAAGATCTGATTCGGCATTATCACTAACAAGTGCTACCACAGCACCAATTCTTCAATTAGTTGATGCAAAATTATTGGTAAGAAGAGTTCGTGTTGAGCCTTCTGTATTAGCAGGTCATCAATTGGGGCTTAATTCTAAGCATGCAATATATCCATTGAAAACAAAGGAAATTGTTCAATTTGCAATTGCTAAGGGTTCAGCTTCTTTCTATAAGGAACAAATATTTGGAGATAGAAGAATGCCCAACTTTATATTGGTAACATTTCAAAGTGAATCGCAATATAATGGATCATACTTAACATCGAGCTCAATTTTCAAAAACTTTGGTGTAACATCGCTAACTTTATCGAAAAATAGTGATTATAGAGAAACATATACTCAAGATTTCGAAAATGATAATTATTGTGCTACATATATGCAGAGTATAGTTAGAAATATGGGTTATTTGGATAAAAACCTTAATTGTGGTATAACTCTTGAAGATTTTAAAAACAAATATCCATTCTTCACATTTGTTTTGGCACCCGATTTCGATTTAAATCAGAGTCAATTACCTCAAAATGGTAATTTACGATTAGATATAAAGTTTGCTAAAGCTACAACTGAACCGGTACATGTTGTAATATATGGAGTATTTGAAAATGAGGTTCAAATAACTGCAAACAGAACAGTATTGGTTTGAAAATGTTGGTATAAATGTATAGATAATTTATGATAATTTGTCATGGAGTAAGTTTTTAAATGTATTATTAATATTATTGATGTAGTTCTGTTCAGGTCTATCGAATTGGAAAACAAATACTAGGACATGAATTTTTAGGGGTTTTTCCTCTTGATAAAATTCCATATTTACGTAATAATCAAGCCATTATCGTCAATACTCAATCATCTCATCTCGGTGGAGAACATTGGTTAGCAATATATATGAAGCCTAGCAAGATATTTGTATTTGATCCTATGGGTTTCTATTATCCGGCTTTAATGGTTTCGAAACTGCAAACAATGGGTAAACCTATTGTCTATAATAAAACTATGTATCAAAAACCATGGACCTTAACATGTGGTCAACATTGTTTAGCTTGGTTATTATCCAAGAGATTTGATGATTAATAAATGTATTAATGTTTATTGTTATGTTTTAACTATTAATATTTTTATTTATTATTATTTTTATTATTATTATTTTTATTATTATTATTATTAATATTATTATTATGTGTTTAATTAAAGCTAATGCATCATCACAAAGACAGTGCATGTTAAGTGCGTGATCACAAAGACAGTGCATGATAAGTGCGTGTGATCATCACATATAAGTGCATACACAAATTGAATAAAGAAAACACATACAAACAAAAGTATGTATGTGATTTACAAAGAACACATGCCTACACACTCAAAACAGAATAAAGAAAACACATACAAACAAAAGTTTGTATGTGATTTACAAAGAACACATGCCTACACAGAATAGGCTGCATGTGTTTTACAAAGAAAACATGTCTAAAAATCTCTCACCTATATGTGTGTATTGCTAAAATGTGATTGGCTAAATCCTGAAAATATTATTCTCTTTATAAACATTGACAAAAGTAGAATTTGTCACAATTATTTCAAAATTTTACTCGCGGGATTTCAAAAAATATAATCAAGATGGAAAACGATAGTATTTTAAGAAAATTATTGGCGGAGGGAAACGGTAAGTTTTTTATTTTATTATTTCTTTTATTTATTTATTATTAAGGTACATTTAATTGGTATGATGTCACCGAAAAAGATAACGAAGTTATTATAATCGATGATAGTGGTAAATTTATTTATTAAATTATTAATTTATTATTGTTTTAGAAGTTATTGTAACGGAAATCATTGTTATCAGTGATAGCGAAGACGAAATCGATCATGGTAAATTTTTTATTTTATTTTATTATTTTTAAAACCATTTTAGTAGATTTGGATAGAGATGAAAATGCTGATGCCCCCGTTTCTGGGGAAGACAACAATTATGCCCCCGTTTCTGGGGAAGATTTGAATGAACCAATTAATGCTGATGCCCCCGTTTCTGGGGAAGACAACAATTATGGCCCCGTTTCTGCTGACGTTTCTGGGGAAGACGAGATTTCATATAAAAAATGTAGGATTTTTATTATTTTTAAATATTTTTAATATATTTTAATGAACATTATTATTTTTTAAATATGTTAAGGAGCATTATTATTTTTAAATTTATCATTATTTTATAAGAGTATTTTAATGAGTATAAGTTAATAATATGTAAAGTATTATAATACTTTAAATATTATTAATTTATAATAGAAATATATATGATTTGAAATATGAATAGAAATATATGATTTGAAATATGATTAATATTATTTGATTTATAATCAGAATATCAATTTATATTAGAAATATATTATTTGAAATATGATTTGAAATAGAAATATATTATTTGATTTGTAATCAGAATATCAATTTATAATAGAAATATATTATTTGAAATATGAATAGAAATATATGATTTGAAATAGAAATATATTATTTGATTTGTAATCAGAATATCAATTTATAATAGAAATATATTATTTGAAATATGATTTGAAATAAAAATATATGATTTGTAATCAGAATATTAATTTTATAATAGAAATATTTGATTTGTAATCAGAATATTAATTTATAATAGAAATATGTGATGTATTTTCATAATAGAAATTTATGATTTATAATACGAATATTAATTTATAATAGAAATATGTGATTTGAAATAGAAATATATTATTTGAAATATGAATAGAAATATATGATTTGAAATACGAATATTAATTTTTATAAATATTTACATAATTATCATCATTTATATATTATTATTTGATTCATTTATGATTTAAATAATAATAAACATTTGATAATAATTACATATTTATCAGGTCGTTTGTATAAAAACTATTGCCAATCTGGAATTGGTCATAACTCGAAATGCCATACGACCATGGAAAGTTACTATGGTCATAGATTCTATGGCATCGACTTTTTTATTTGCCCTAAATGCGATACAGCCCAAGACATTGAATATCTAGAGTTTTATAAGAAACACTCTAGCCATTTAAATCAATTTAAAATTAATAAAAAGGCATTATTTCAAATGATTAATGCGAAAAATGCTAGTAATAATAATAATAACAATATAAAGATCACTAAAAACAATAATACAACTGTTACTAAAAAATTAAAAAGACCTGCTGATAAAATCGTGCCGTGTATCCCTGCTAAAATTAAAAAAATAGAAATCATCATTAGTGATGACGAAACTGAATATAATCAAATAGGGGGTTCTGTAAATATTGAAATAAACGATGAACCTGAAATAGAGATTGACTTAAGAGGTTCCCGTAAAAATATTCGATTTGATTTAGAAAATCAAAATCTTGTTCAAATCGCCCTAACTGATAAACTTGTAAATAAATTACAACTCGAAATAAAGAAAATGGGATCTGTAAAAGTTCAGTTTACAGCTCTCATTCAATTTGAAAAAGATGGGGAAATAAAAGATAATTTCTTTTCGAATAGCGCATGTGTCTTTTCCGATAGTTTTCTTGCAGATGGTGTGAGTCGGTTAAATGAGAAAATCGAAAAATTCACATATTTAGGAAGTGGGTGGCGCGTAGTTAAGATTCGAGAAATCAATTTTATTTTAACCACGTATTATCCTGTAAGTCGATTAGCCGGGCATAGTTTTATCCCTACGCCTGAATCTCTAGTAGGTAAAAAGGCTATCGTAAACGTTAAAAACACAGATCATTCGTGTTTTATATATAGTGTCTTATCGATTTTAAAGCGTGATATAGTTTTAAAGAATAGGGAGCGTGTTTCTTCTTACACTACTTTTATGGATGAATTGAATTATGATTCAATTACAGATTGTCCAATGAGACTCTGTAACATACCCAAATTTGAGAGAAATAATAGCGATTTAAATTTAGCCATCAATGTCTTTGAATATAACAACACCCCTTCTAAACAATTTTATGACATTGATTATGTACCTCATCATCCTCACCTTGCCTTAATTCATCGAACAAAGGTTATCGGTGGTAACCCGATTAATCTTTTATTATTACAAGACGGTGATAATTTTCATTATACCGCAATTTTTAATTTAAATAGACTGTTGAATTGTCATTCGAGTAGTGAATGTAACACCAGAATTCGCGTAAAATGGTGTCCCCATTGTTTAAACGGTTTTTATTATGATAAAACCTTTAAGGCCCATGTTGATTTGTGCGCTAAAAATCAAATAGGAACAACCCTATACACGCTCCCTGAAAATAAAAACTTAATATTTAAAAATTATTCTAAAATGATTACCCCACCATTCGTAATTTATGCGGATTTTGAGGCTGTTTTGCCTAAAGATGTAAAACATCATCAAATACACATGCCGATATCAGCAGGCTTATTATTAATAAATAATTTAACAAATACTACACAATATTTCAGTTTTATAGGCTTGGAATGTGTATTGGAATTTTTAAAGAAGGTAGAGGAAATTGCTGTCACAATTGTCCTACCATATTATGAAAATCATGGTAAAAAACCTATGAATAATCTTACTTCTAATGAGGAACAGCAGTTCATCGCATGTAGAACTTGCTATCTTTGTA
Organism: Schmidtea mediterranea; assembly: GCA_022537955.1. NCBI lineage: Eukaryota > Metazoa > Platyhelminthes > Tricladida > Dugesiidae > Schmidtea > Schmidtea mediterranea. Next base: position 3,340,692 of record CM039679.1, on the reverse strand, counting down.
AAACACTTATTAGAAATAAGGTTAAGGACCATGATCATTTTACAGGTCAGTATCTTGGTGCTGCCTGTCGTAACTGTAATATAAATAGGAAAATAAGCAAACAGTTACCTATCGTCTTTCATAATTTGAGAGGATATGACCTTCATCATATTTTAAAGTATGGATTGAATGAATTTCCGTCTTGGAAATTAAATATCATTCCTACAACAACTGAGAAATTCATATCTTTGATTGTAAATATTAAGAAATTAGCTGTTAGATTTATAGATAGTATGCAATTTGTAAATTGCTCTTTAGCCAAGGCTGTAAAAACTCTTACTGATCTACCTCTAACTTGTTCTGCTTTTGATGGTCTTATTGTTAAGGCAAAGGGTATCTTTCTTTATGATTTTGCAGTATCACTAGAGGTCCTTGAATCGACTTACGAACTACCTCCAAAATGGGATTCTGTATCTGATGATGAATATGCTACCACCCAACTAATTTGGACACAGCAAAATTGCACTACAATGTTAGACTATATGTTAACTTACCTAAAATTAGACGTATTCCTCCTTGCAGACTATTTTCAGCAATTTCGCGCAAAGGCTATTGCTTACAATGGTTTAGAACCTCTGAATTTTTATGGAATTCCTGGAATGTCATGGGCGTCCGCTCTCATGACATTAAAGGAACCCATAGAACTTTTGCAGGACATGGAAATGTTTAATTTCTATGAGGGTGGAATACGGGGTGGGTTAACATTTGTTAACAAACATCATGTTGCAAGTTCTGAAGATACAGAACTCTTGTATATCGACATTAATAATTTATATGGTTGGGCACTTAGCCAAAACCTTCCGTATGGTGATTTTGTTTGGGTGCATGATAATCTGAATGATGTGCTGAGTGAATGTGTGAATGCGAATATTGAATTCCTTCCGTATGGTTATACAATGGAAGTTGACATCAATATCCCTGAGCGTGTGCATCAGTATTTGAATGACTTTCCGCTTGCTCCTGAAAAAATGTGCCCGCCCAATTCAAAAGTTGAGAAGTTAATGCTCACGCATTACAGTAAGAAGAATCATGTTCTTCACTGGAGACTTCTCAAGCTGTATATAGAATTGGGTGCAGAAGTTGAGTGTATTCATAGGGCAATTAAATTTAAACAAGCACCTATTTTTAAAGAATATATACAAAGAAATACAGATTTACGCTCAAACACAAAGTGCGAGCTTTATAGAGATTTGTATAAATTATTTAATAATAGCCTATATGGGAAGTCCGTTGAGAATTTGAAAAAACGGATGAATTTGAGGCTATGCAATTCAGCTGAAAAGATGATTGTATATGCATCAAAACCGACTTTCAAAAAGTCCATTAAAATAGTGGATGATTTGATTGCTGCTCATCTGAACAAAGATTCTATATGTTTAGACAGGCCTAGCTACATTGGCCAATCAGTACTAGACCTGTCTAAGCTGCGGATGTACCAATTACAATATAATGAATTGGCAAAATATCGAACAGAATTCAACTGTGATATAAATATCGTTGCTGGCGACACTGATTCGTTTTTTCTTGAGGTTAAGCACTGTAAGCTTGACATTCTTTTGCCGGCAATGATAAGAGACAACCTTTTAGATACCTCAAATTACGACCCGGCACATCCCTTATACTCGAGGAAATTAGATTCTGTGATAGGAAAATTTAAAGATTAAAGCAAAGGTCTCGGGTATAAGGAGTGGGTTTTCTTAAGACCCAAGTGCTATAGTTTATTAGGTAAATCTGATACAATGAGGGCTAAGGGGGTGAAGTTGTTGGGGACTGGCATCAAACATCAGTCTTATTTGGATTGCTACAATAAAAACGTAGTTTTCACAGTACCTCAAAGTAGGATAGGGACGCGGAACCATCAGCTGTACACATTTAAAAACAGTAAAATCGCTTTGAGTAATAACGATGATAAGCGATTGTGGGTGGGGAAAAATACCAGTATCGCATTTGGGCATTATTTTGGGGTTGATGCAATAGTTAGTGACCAAGTTAATTTCTTGGATGAGCCGCTTTTCGGTGGTTCGAGCCCCAGTTTTGATGACTCTACCGAAATCAGCGATAATGGACAGCTTTTCGGTGGTTTGAGTCCTAGTTTTGATGACTCTACCGAAATCAGTGATAATGGACAGCTTTTTGATGGTTTTAATGAAGATAACATTGATATTGATGATGTGTATTTATCAGAATAATAAATGTTTTTAAAAAACTGATTTTCTTACTTTGGAATCTTATTTATCTAGAAAACTTGTAATAGTTTTCATTTTTATTATGAAATTAGATATAATTTTTATAATTTTAATTTTTATTTTTATTTTTTCATGCAAAAACCGCAGCGTGAAGAAACGCGAAATATTACTTTATAGAGGTTTTAAATGTGATAACACTATGTATTTATTTTTATAATTAAATCTTTGTTTTTAATGAAGTTGTTTTTGTAAAGTTGTTTTTGTTTTTATATATATATTTGTTTAATATATTATTATTATTTTTATTATAATTAATATTATTAATATTAATAATTTTATAAGTAATAAGTATTTTAATATTAATTTTTATAAGTAATAAGTATATTAATAATAATAATTAAAGTTTTTATAAGTATATTAATAATAATAATAATAAATAATACTATTAATATTAATAATTTTATAAGTAATAAGTATTTTAATAATAATTTTTATAAGTAATAAGTATTTTAATAATAATTTTTATAAGTAATAAGTATATTAATAATAATAAATAATACTATTAATATTAATAATTTTATAAGTAATAAGTATATTAATAATAATAGTTAAAGTTTTTATAAGTATATTAATAATAATAATAATAATAATAATAATAATAAAATAATTTACAAATATATACTACTTATTTTTATAAGTAGTAAATTTAAATTTAAAAATGATTAAAAATAATATGACCTTGACCTTGAATGACCTTGAAAATAGATGTACTTTTAAACATAGAAAACTTTTTGAAAAAATGATGAATCATCCAATGACCTTGAATGAGTCATGGTCTTTGTTTTAAAATTTTGATGAGTCATCCAATGACCTTGAATGAGTCATGGTCTTTGTTTCAATGACCTTGAATGAGTCATTGTCTTTGTTCTAAAAAATTTGTACTTTTAAACTTAGTGCAAAAAAAAAAATTTTGCCGGGGGGGGGGGTATGTGAGCTAGATGGCCTCTGAGCTAGAGGGCCGGTATCCCACTACTAAAATCAATTATATTTTGTGAATATAAATTCATTCATATTTATTATATGCATTTATAAATAAAATATATTAGAAAAAATAACAAAAAAAGAAGTCTTCAGTTTTGTTAACGTAAAAAAAAATAAGTAAGATAGAAATATAATTTCTCTATTTTTCTTAGTTTCGTTTAATTTTATGGTTTTTTTTAAAAAAAATCCTTTCAAGATGGGTAAAATCTATTCAAAATCTAAAACTGTTAATATATCGGGAGACGGGAATATGCGTTCCATATCGGAAGACTCCCGCCGAAATCGGGAGGTCTGGCTAGCCTGTGCCTGTCTCGGTTATTAAAGTTTTTGTTGTTAATTTATCAAATAAGAATATTTCGTTTTGCTTTATTTTAAAATTTCATAATAATTTCAAAGTTCAAGAATTAAATCAATTTTAAATATTTTTTCCAAAATCTCGCGACAAACCGGTTGAGAAACTCTGACCTAAGGACATTCTATCAATTTAAAATAATTATTAGAAAAATGTTCATTTTTTTAATTAATATTTATTTTAATAATATTTATTTTGTAATTTAATTAATTAATTCTTAATAATATATTTATTATGAAAAAATTTTTAAATGATTGAACTAATAATAAATTTGTTTATTATTTACTGTTTAAGGTACATTTTCTACATAGAATTATAAAAAATATATATTTTCTTACTTTTTTAAACAAAACAAAATGAACTAGAGGAGTGACACCAGTAAGCAATAAATACATGAAAAATAGATAAAAATTCACACAATAAGAATTAAATTTTATCCGTTTTAAAAAAATAAAAATATACAAAAAAAAATCACATAGAAGGACAATGGAGTAAATAACAGTGGAAATAAATGTAGAAATTGAGAATCTGTAAAACAAATTATATCGTTTCAAACATTTCACATGGCCAAATTTAATTAATTTAGTTTTGGAATTTATTAATAAAACATATGCGGAAATTGAATTTAAAATAGACAAACTAATAATTGGAAGTGAGCATTGAAAACAAAAATAAAAGATATAATTTGTAAGAGTCATATCAATTGTGCATTTATAAAATGCAGTTTCATTATTAATTCTGACACTCTCTTTTTCCAACCGCAAATCGAGCAGCACAAAAAAGGCACCGACAAAAGATGCGAAAATCCAAACTAAAATGGTGAGAATGACAGTAAATCTTTTTGTGAGTTTTCTATAGTAAAAAGGGAAAACAATACAAACAAATCTGTCAAATGATATGAGAATCATCGTGTATATACTTATTGTAGTAAATATCCAGTAAATTGTTGAATATTTCCAAAAATAACAATAGAAAAATGAATATGACACATTTTCACTGTAAAATGTTTCATTTTCTCCAAAATATTCAAAAATATGTACAAAATTCATAATAAAACTGATAATAGAATGACATTGGATCAGTATCATTCCGTTCTTGGAAGTGACTTTATAATTAAATATAATGATTACAAATGAAATATTGGTTAAAAAAAGTAAAACCATCAATCCCATTCTCATACCGAAAAAGAACTCACTATCTCCACATTCGACGATGATTTTAAAATGCATTTAAAACAAATAAATAAAAAAAATATTTTATTAAAATATATAATGAATTTGATTGGTTGAAAATTCAATTTGCTCTAACCCAATGAAAATTTGGAGCTGGCTGTAAATAAAATTAATGCAAAACTATAAGTTACTCATAATTTGTCAGTAATTATTTTTTTTCAATTAATGAATTTACAAAATTTGGTTTTTGAACTTTTTGCAATTTAAAGTTTTAATAAATTTAATAAATTAACATTTTTATACTATTCGTCATATAATTTTGTTTATGTATTTAGTTAAAATATGGTGAATATTTATAAAATATTGTTTTTATATTGACGTATCTTCAAATTTGTAAATTATAAAGCAGAATCAAGAACAGATCCAGGAAGGTCCGTGCCGATCGCCACACTCACCAAGTAGATCCTGAAGTTGCTTTCTTTGAACTAAAAATGATCAAAATAAGACAATAGTCCTCATTTTAGTGTACATTACTGTACACATTATTCATCAGAAAACAAACAAAATAAGAAAATAATCAACATATATTAGGTTAAATTTTTACCACTCAAACTACACGGTGTGAGCTACACTAGATGCACCAGGCAACTTTAACATAAACAAATAGTTATTTTATTTCCATGTTTATTGCAGTGAAAAATTGACATTTTTCTGGTCAATAAGATATATTTAAAGTAAAAGGATTATGGGAAGATTTTCTAATTAGTTTAATTGCCTGAAACGGTGTGAAAAAAATATTCGTTATATCGTTTTTTCGCTCACGTTCTGTCTATCTCTTTTATCGAATTCTTGTGAAAAGTTTGGTTGGAAACAAAACTGATATTACTCATGTAAGGAGGAGATGGGGGCGATCGTCCCCCCCAAAAAAAAATCCTGGATCTGTCAATGAGCTGAATGAACTTTTATGTACGACTAAGGACCCAAAAAATGAAATAAATCAAGCTCGTTTATTATTTTATCTTTTTATTTTCTCGACAAATCATTTTTTTCAAAATTGAATTCAGCAGTCTTCGGAATTAATTTCTAAATTTAGATCTGACAATTATTTACAATATAAATTAAGTTGATTTTAATGATTGTGGCTAATATATATTGTTGAAAATACCTAAATAATAGAGTAAAATAATTAATAAACATGTAAAATGATTGGGGGAAACAAGGATAAGTGATTAAGATGTGGTTCTGGAGCTTAATAAAAAGTGAAATCCAATTGATCCGAAAAGTGCTATTCTTCCCGAAGGGTCGTAATAAGCACCAAATTGTAATTGATAGATAATTCTTTGTGTCATTTTAAAGTGGAGATAAAGTGTATTAATCAATAAAGTTTATATCGTTTGGAGTTCATTACTGTTGTTCAAAAGCACGCTTGGAGTCAGATCGACAATAATTCCTATTCGAATTCACCGACAAAATCCCAACAATATTTAAAATAAAATTTATTTTTTATTTTTATTTGATTTATATAGTGAATAAATATAATATCATCGATTCCAATTTCAATTTTAAAATTAAAAAAATTAAATTTTAAAAATAAAAGAAACCGTAAACATTTATTTATAAAAAGTACATATATTCTTAATTATTTCAAATTCATTAATTAATTACATTTTAAGTGTTTTCTGCAATGTCCAAAAAGAATAAAGTGTAAAAAATATTTTCTCACTTTTCTAAATAAAACAAAATAAACAAATGGATCGACAGCAGTTAGGAGAGAAAATACAAAATACGCAAAATAAATAACGCAATTATTATTTAAATTAATGATTTTAAACATTGTTAATAAATTTATGAGAATTCCCCACAAAATGACAATTGAATATATAAAAGTCGCTAAAAATGTAGAAATTGTGAACCGATAAAAAAGATTTATTCGTTTTAATCGTCTAAAATCTTCGCGTCGTATAAATCGGGATTTTGAATTTTTAAATAAAACATTTGCTGAAATGACATTAAAAATAAATAAACTAAAAATCGGAATTAAACATTGAAAACAAATATAAAAAAAGGATTTTAAAACTGTAAAATCGGTTGCGCATGAATATAAGTTTGTTTGACTGCTATTAGCAGTTTTGGTCTTTTGCACATTTATGTCAAATACGGCAAAAGCAACCGAGAGAAATAGAGCGAGAATGCAAATGGCGATCAAAGAAACCGACGTAAATCTTTTCGTAAGTCGTTTATAATAAAAAGGCAACGCAATACAAATGAATCTATCAAATGAGATCAGAATCATTGAGTAGATATTAATCGTATTAAACATCCAATAAATTGTAGAAAAATGCCATAAATGGCAGTAAAATGTAGGATAAATGATATTGCTACTGTAAAATGTCTCATTTTCTTTAAAATAATCCAAAAAATAAGCAAAATTCAAAACAAAACCGACAACGGATTTGCATTGAATTAATGTCATTCCGTTCCTGGAAGTGATTCTGAATTTTTGTAGGACTATAAAGAGCAAAATATTTGCAACCAAAAGCAAAAGAATAATTCCACTTCGTATTCCGTAAAATATTTCATTGTCACCGCAATTTGTATTTAATTTAAATTGCATTTAAAAATAAAAATATTTTTTTTGGATTTATTTCTCAAATTTCATGAATTTGATTGGCTGAAAAATCTAATATATTACAAATTTTTAACAAATAAAAATTTGAGAAAATGTCCATGTGTAAAAGATTGAGTCCATAATTTTTATCTCCTCGTGTGTATTTTTTTAATATAAGGTTTGTTGTGTGCAGAGTATGTGTGTTTGTAATTTATTTTTGTCTTCAAAAATATTTTCTGCTTTTCTATGGTAATTTCACTTAATTTATGCTTAAGTAAGTATATATTTTTTCTATATTGAATGTAATTGTTTCATATGAATCACCATAATTTGTGGGTAACTGATGATAATTTATGGTAGATGGTGTAGGGTATACACTATGTAGCTGGAACACTTATAGTATTGGTAAGACCATCAACCTACAACAATAAGATCAGCCACCTATTCTGGATTGCCTCGGTTTCACAATGAGAGAAAGAGGGGTATAAGCATAAGGGTATTGTACCACTCAAAATGCTTTTAAGGTCCCGCTGGAATTTAACAGGACATTCGATTTACGTTTTGATGGCTAAAACTATATTTCAACAATATTTTTCGAATTAAATTCATTTGGTTTGTCAGAATCGCTGTCGAAGCTAATTTCAAAATTTGTATCATTAGTGTTATTTACCATTTTACTTATTTCTTATTCTACTTCCTTACCAACAAATAACCCATCAATGCCACCAAATTTTAAATTCACAAATCATTTTTCCGAAGCAAATTTAAAGCTTCCCTCGTCACAAAGCGTCACAATATGGAATTTATAATTCGTTCACTCTTCACCAAAAATGCTTTTCACGATCTAAAATCCTAAACCTTTTGCGAACTATAATCACTAAATGATGCATTATTATAAAATTTATTTATTATTTCTTAATTGCGAAACATTGCGAAAGAATAATGTTGGGTGTTTATTACTATTTTCTGACCCTTCAGTGTCATTATTCAAATAAATCCAATAACCCAACACAATAGCCTTTAGTTAAATTACCCACAATCGTTTACAACACTTTAAATCCGTACGACTCTCACGAACACTGCTAATCTACAAAATTTACATCAACACCTCTAATTGCCTTTATTCTAAACCGAGATCCTCACACTGCTCAGGTTTTCGATTAGTTCGTGTTTCTGATTAGTTCGGGTTTTCCATTGGCTAATTAACTTTTAATTAATTTTAAATTGATTCCCATTGATTTTCTTTTCTTATATTTAAATTTGTCGAATCTTTTGATATTCATCCATAAATTTTGGATTTTATGATTTTATTGATAACAACTGGTTTTTGTGATTTTTATTTTAGTTTTTGCTTTGTCAAGTCAAGCCTCACAAGAAGTAGAGTATTAATTAGAATAATTACGTTTATTTATGTTTTATCCCTTTATGTTATTGTTTAATTGAGTTATTTTATTTTTACACTTTTGATTGATTCGATTTTTTTAATCGATGTCTTTGTACTTGTCCAGCATATATTTCTTTTTTATTTATTTGTATGACTCTAAATGTTAATACTAGGTTGTGTAAAAAGTTCCGGGCAGTTTTGGATTACAATTTCAACATGTAAAATGACAATGAAAGCAAACATGATTAAAATTAAATTAATTCAAGCAATGGTAATATACTAGATCGTTTAAAAAGAGTTTATTAACTTATAACTTACATGTATGCAAAGTGCTTTGTAAATTCACTTGCTGCTGCAGCCCGTTAACTTTTTACACGACCTAATAATAACAATTGTTGATTTATCAGTGTTTTATTATAATTTGATAATATTAATTTATATTTTGACTATCTAAAAATAAAAAATAATTTGTTTATGAATATTAGATGTTGTGAAAAGATTTTCGTCTATTTCAAAATCGTTAGTCATTAAAAGTCCAACATTTATCCAAATCTAAAATATATCTTTGTATTTCCGAATATTTAAACAAAATTAACAACGGCATTTATTTTTATTTTAAAATTTAATTTTATTCAAAATAATATAAATTTTCACAATTAAAATATAATAAAATACTTATTTTAGTTAATAATTAGTATAATAATTTTTTAATCGAACTTTTTAAAATATTTTTATTTAATTTATTTAAACTTTATTTAAATCTCATTTTTAATTTTAATCATTTTAAAACTTAACTAATTTTATGTCCGTTGATAATTATGCCCAAATATCCTCACAATGAAAAAAATCTATAAATATTTATTAATAATTAAAATATGAAATTGGCAATAGTCAATTAAAACAAAACACTAAAAAATTAATTCACCAATTTACAAAAAAGTTAGAAATATTTTTAAAATCATTTTTAATATTAAAAAAATAAAATCGAGTTATTTAAAATTTATTTTCATTATAATCATTGCAAATATAAAATAACATTCATAAATTAATTTTTCAAGAATCCGGCAGAATGTTTAAAATGTTTACAATATTAATTATTCATCATTCACATCAATGTTTTACAAAAAATAAGATTAAAACAATATTCTCTCACTTTTTTAAATAAAACAAAATGAATAAATGGATTGAGATTTGTAAAGAAAAGAAATATAAAATTTAAAAAGTAAATAACGCAATCATAGTTTGATTTAATTACTGAAAATAAAATTAGTGAATATGATAAAAGATCAAACAAAATGATGAAGGTGTAGAGAAAAGTAGAAATAAAAGTAGCAATGGAAAACCGATAAAATAAAACCATTCGTTTCAAATACTTTTCATTTCCGAAGGACATAATTTTTGTCCGAGAATTCTTCAGCAAGATACGCGACGAAATCACATTAAAAGTTAAAAAACAACAAATGGGAATCAAACATTGAAAACATAAGTAAAACCAAGAACTTTCTTTAGACCTGACAGTTTTGCAAGAATACAATTCTGCATTGCTATTATTATCTTTGTGGCTCTTTTCCATTTTTATATCGCTTGTTGTGAAGAAAGACCCAACAAAAGCCGAAATAATGAAACTGGCGATAATTAAAACAACAGTAACTCTTTTCGTCAGTTTCTTATAGTAAAAAGGAAAGACAATACAAACGAATCTGTCGAATGATATCAGGATCATCAAATGTATATCCCAGGTATTAAGTATCCAATAAATCGTAGAATAATGCAACACGTAACAATAAAATATGGGATAAAATAAATTTGTGCTTGGAAATTTTTCATTTTCTCTAAAATATTTAGTAAAATACACAAAGTTCAAAAGAACATCCACAGCAGAGAGACATCGGATTAGACTCGTGCCATTTCTCGATGAGACTTTGTATTTAAACAAAATAATAAAAAACAGAATATTTGCAAAAAACAATAAAAAATTTATTCCAAATCTTATGCTGAAAAACAATAAATTATCTCCACATTCAACGTTAATTTTGAAACGCATTTAACATTTCACAAAAGTTTTGTTTATATTTATCTAACAAACGTCATTAATTTGATTGCTGGAAAATTTACTAATTCATAAATTTGTTATCCGGTTAATGGTTAATGGAAATGTTATATAATTCATATTCTATTAATTCATTACAAAATTAATTACTAAATAATATTGCTAACTTTGCCTGGATTTGTTATTTTATTTTTATATCTTCTTGTTTATATTTTATATATGAAATTTCTCGATGGAATTGAAACTCGACATGACTCATCGTGTTCACAATCAATATAATTAAAGTAGTTAATCCCAACAGAATCATTATTTTTCAATTTTACAAAGTTCCACTGATTTACAATAAAACAGGAATCTTTTGGGTTTTTGGTGAATTCGAATAGGAATTATTGTCAATCTGACTCCAAGCGTGCTTTTAAACAACAGTAACGAACTCCAAACGATATAAACTTTATTGATTAATACATTTTATCTACACTTTAAAATGACACAACGAATTATCTATCAATCACAATTTTGTGCTTATTACGACCCTTCGGGAAGAATAGCACTTTTCGGATCAATTGGATTTAATTATTTTAATTATTTCCAAACAACATTTCTTCCCTTAAATTCAAAACAAAACCAGCAAATTTAATACTATAAATACTGGTGGATCTTTAACTATCCCACTTTTTTCAGTAATTTCACCGATTCTAGTTACTTAATGTACTCTCTCACCAATATTACTTCTTCACTGAAAATTTGTATTCAACAAAAATAAAATAATTTTAGGCTATGTAAATCAATTAGAGCTTTTAGGGAAATTTTATGATAATTTAAGTGATATCTAGTTTTACGATGTATTTATTTTAGTAAATTTTAATCATCTTTGTGAATTTATGGTTTTCTTTTGAATTTTAATGGATTTAGGGTTTGATTATGTTTTAAATGAAATTATTGAAGAAATTAGGGTAAATCTATAATTTTAGACACTTAATTTCTTGAAAATTTATTAGATTTGACTTGATTTTAGGATTATTTTAAATAAAAGTTAAATTTATGATCAAAATGTTTATGAAACATCTATTTAAGATAATTATTTAAGAATTAGAATCAAATTGACTGATAGATTTTGAATAGTAAATGATATTTTAATTATAATTTTATGTTCTATTTAAATAGTTGATTAAATCAGTTAATTTTTAAAAATATTTTAGTGAAACCTAAGATTTTAATTGATTTTACAGTGTAAAAAAGAGATCGATAATTACTTTCATTTTCAGTTTTATTGATTTCATGGATATCAATCACAAAAGTAGTATAATTTAGAGATTTTTAAGACAATGCTCAGTGTGGTTATCAGTATACTTATGAAAATCATTGATATATCTCTATGGGTTGACTGGTAATTTTTATTGAATTTATACTTGATTTACTGATTAATTTTAATTATTTGAGCAACATGATATATATTTTACAATAATTTAATTTATGTGGGAAACATAGACTTTATTCGATTTTAGTCATTTTTGATGAATTTTTTTTTATTTGATAGAATTTTTTGCCAGAATCAAATTGTGGTGATTTTCAACGGAAAATATTGAGTATCGATAACAATTTTGTAATACTAAAGAAAATTTATTTTTATTGGTAAAAATTTGATTTTTATGATAATTTTAAGTGGGAATTTGATTGGTTGAATACATATAGTAAATATGATCCGAATGATGGATTTTTAAGGATCTTATTCGGTTAAATATAGATTTCTAAAGAAATTTTACCTTGTAGGTTTTTAAAAAATATGTATATTATTGGTGCAGTTGGGGGGAAATGTTATTTCAATGGAAATGATTGGTTAAGAGTAAATTTTATGATATTTTAAGGAAATAATCGATTAAGAACAAGTTTGTTGCCATTTTTAAGGGTATTGAGTTGGTTGAATATCTGTGTTCAAAGGTAAATATTTTCTAAATGGAGAATATAGAGGAGGAATTTATAATATTTTTAGGGGGGATTTGTTCAAATAGATATTAATATGTGTGTAAATCTTTTGAGAGAGTGGGAATATTGTCATTTAAAGAGAAATGATTAGTTAAGAAGAAAATTTATGATCTTTTAAGGGGGAAAGGATTGGTCACGAGATGAATTCTATTTTAAGGGGATTTCAAGAAATTTATTCGGTTGAATATCGATATAAGTCGGTGATTTTTTATGAAAATAATGAATATAGCTTGGATTAATGTCATTTAAAGAGAATTGATTGGTTGAGAGTAAATTTTATTTTATTTTAGTGAGAAACAATTGGCTAAGAAGAAAATTTATGATATTTTAAGGAAATAATCGATTAAGAACAGATTTGTTGATATTTCTAAGGTACTGAGTCGGTTAAATATCGTTATTTAAAGGGTGATTTCTATAAAAAATAATGAATATAGTTGGTAGGGTAGGGGTAAGTGTTATTTGATGGGAAATGATTGGTCTAGAGTGGAATTTACTTTAGTGAGAAATAGTCAATTAACAAGTTTGTTGTCATTTTTAAGGAGGTTGGGTTGGTTAAATATTGTTATTTAAAGGGTAAATATTATCTAAATTGGTATTTTTTATGATTTTTTTTTATGAAAAATATTGAATATGGCTGGAAATATTGTTATTTGATGGAAAATGATTGGTCAAGAGAGGAATTTATAATATTTCTAAAGAAATTTAATGGAATGAATATATGTATTCAAAAGGTTAATATTATCTACTTGATAGGCTTTTATAAAAATTATGAATATAGTTGGTATAATGGAGTGAAAAATGACATTTGAAGAGGAATGATTGGTTGAGAGTCGAATTTATAGTATTTTCTTTTAAAAAGGGGATTGAGTTGGTTGAATTTATAAAATACTTAGGAAAATTGTTACTTTTTTCATTGATTTAAGGTTAATCAGAATATATCGATAAGATTTCAGTTCTAAGAAATTGATTGATTCATATAACTATTTGTATACAAGTATTTATTTTATTATTATTATATTTGTAATTAAATTAAAAATTAAAATTGACTAGTATTTAAAAATATTTGGTTACCTATTATTTATGTTTTTTATTGACAATTTTCTGAATAATTTAAATATTTACGATTATTTCCAGGAATGAAGAGAAATTGTACGATTAAAAACTATGAGCTGTTGATAAAATACATTAATTTTTATTCAACAAGTACCTAGAACAATTACCTAACAATCTTAAAATTTTAAAAAATCTAACAAATTTTTTCAATTATTTTACAACTTAGTTAATTTAATTAACTGATAAGTACTAGTTTCTTTACGATTTGCTACTGTGTTGAAACTTTTTTTTTAATTCTTATTCAAAGTACTAACAAATTTTATTAAAGATCTATCAAGACTTGTCAAAAATTATAAAACTTTGGTAATTTTAATAAGTATTACTCAATAACTACTATTTTCTTACCAATTTGCTGAAGGTCTTATTTTAAGGTCTCAAATTTAACAACTTTCTCACAACTTTAATCAAATTCTAATCCCATGATAATCATAAATTACGTGTATTTTCTTAAAAATTGTCCATAGTTTTTCTTATATCGGTAAAACAAACACACATATTTCAATCAAAAAACACGTGTGTATCATAAATTATTTACATTTTTCTTAACAATCTCAAACTTTACATAAATATTGAACTATTTTTATCATTTAACATATGCACATTATTAGCCATAAAATAAATATTTCATAAATTGTTGAAAAATAACACATATTTTCATTAAAGTTTTTCCATAAACACTGTAACATATCGATGGTTTAACACACACATTTGAGCCATAATTAGTTTTGATATTTATTTGCACATATTTTCTTAAAAATATAGAATTTTTCTTTAACTTTTTACAAACATTTACAATTGTTCTATCACTGTATACTATGAACCACAATTGAAAAAACTTTTTCTATTCAATATTAATTTTATATACTTTGTTGAAAATTTATATAAAATAATAATGAAAATAATAATAATAAAAATAACAATAATAATAAAAATAAAAATAATAATAATAATAAAAATAATAATAATAATAAAAATAATAATAATAATAATAATAAAAATAATAATAATAATAATAATAAAAATAATAATAATAATAATAAAAATAATAATAATAATAATAATAATAAAATTAAAATTAAAAAACATTAAAACACTACTTATAAAAAATAAGTAGTATATTAAAATTAAAAATGTTTAAAAATACTATGACATTGACCTACTTTTAAATGACCTTGAAATAATATTATGACTCATCCAATAACCTTGAAAATAATAATAATAATAAATATTAAAACATTACTTATAAAAATAAGTAGTAAATTTATATTTAAAAATGACTAAAAATATTATGACTTTGAGAAAATTATAATAATAATAAAATTAAAATAAAAAAACATTAAAACATTACTTATAAAAATAAGTAGTAAATTTATATAAAAATGTTTAAAAATACTAAGACCTAGTGAAATTTTAAATGACCTTGACATACTTTAAAATGACCTTGAAAAAAAATTAAGACTCATCCAATGACCTTGACAATAATAATAATAAAAACAATAATAATTATAATAATAATAAAAAAATATATAATTAAACAATATTAATAAGTAATCATATTAATTAATAATATTAATAATCATATTAATAATTATATTAATAATAATAAAATTATTTCCTTATAATAGAAGTTTTATACATTAATAATAATAATAATATTATTAAAAATAATAATAATAATAATAATAATAATAATAAAAATAATAATAATAATAATAATATTAATAATAATAATAATAATAATAATAATAATAATAAAAATATTACAATAATAATATTAATAATAATAATAAAATAATAATAATAATAATAATGAAAATAAAAATAATGATATTAAAAATAATAATAACAATAACAATAATAATAATAATAACAATAATTATATTAAAAATAATAATAATAAAAATAATAAAATAATTATAAAAAATATTAATAAAAAAAAATAATAATAATAATCATAATAATAATAATAATATTAATAATAATAAAAATCATAATAATAACAACTGTTATAATAATAATAATAATAATAATAATAAAAATAATAATAATAAATAAAAATTATAATAATAATAATAATAATAATAATAATAATAATAATAATAATAACAATAACAAAACAATAATAATAATAATAATAATAATAATAATAATAATAATAATAATAATAATAATAATAATAATAATAATAATAACAATAAAAATAATAATAATAATATAATTTAAAAATAGTAAATAAATAATAAAATATTGACTTAATTTAAACAAAAAAAAATTAAAGTATATTACATAAATAAAATAAAATAAAAATAAATAAATAATATTATTGACTTGAATAAAACAATATTCACTTCATTAAAACAAACAATATAATAATAATATTATTTAATAATAAAATAATTGACTTGATTAAAACAAACAATTTAAATATAATAATAATATAATTTAATAATAAAGAAATTGACTTGATTAAAACAAACAATTAAATTTAATAATAATATAAATTAAAAATATATAAATAATAATATTATTGACTTGATTAAAACAAAAATTATAGTATATAAAATAAATAAAATAAAAATAAATAAATAATATTATTGACTTGATTAAAACAATATTCACTTCATTAAAAGAAACAGTTTAATAATAATAATAATATAATTTTAAAATAAAATAATTGACTTGATTAAAACAAACAATTAAATTTAATAATAATATAATTTAAAAATAAATAAATAATATTATTGACTTGATTAAAACAAATAATTAAAGTATATTAAATTAAAATAAATTAAATTAAAAATATATATTAAATGTGATGAGTCATCCAATGACCTTGAATGAGTCATGGTCTTTGTTTCAATGACCTTGAATGATTCATTGTCTTTGTTCTAAAAATTTTTTGTACTTTTGGACTTAGAAAAATTTTCTCTCAGCTGGGGGGAGGGGGTACTATGCTGGATGTGACATGTGCTGGATGCGACACATCCCACTACTAATGGATAATCTGGAATAACGACGGTGTCCTATTTGAGATGTTTAACTACATCAAAAGGACACACGATATCCCAGATATATGGAAAAATTACACCACGACATTACTTATAAAACCTGGAAAAAGCCAAGAAAGCAAGATTCCTGCTAATTGGAGGCCAATATCGATACTGCCAACAAGCTAAACAGAAATTATTACAAAAACGAGCAATTTCACCTCGCCTTCTTGGACTTGGCTGACGCTTTTGGAAGCATCTCATTCCATGTGGTGGGTTACTGGGCTTGACATTTGTTTTATCTTTGTTGTTACCCCGGTAACGCCATATAAATATTACTCTGACTACCACTCGACACCCGTTGCTAGGCAACGTTGGAAATGTGTAAGAAAGTATGCGATATTCGCCATTCAGCGGGAATGTCAACATCATTTGATTGGATTCGAAATTTCTCGATTTTGCATTTGCATAGTTGGAAGTGCAAGTAAACAAATCAATAGTGATGTCTCAGATTTTGTGAACCGGACTGGTGTGTCAACGTCCAACTTCAATTGGTACTACCACATCCGGATTGTAGAGTGATCGGCGATTTTGGATTAATATTTAATTAATTTGGTCGGGTTTCTCTGTGGTTTTAATAAGGTAACAATTTATAGTTTATTATTCGTGAAGTTTCCGGTTTATGTTGATTAGCATTATAGTCCATTAATTTTTTAAGTCTAATCTTACTGGATCGGTGTTGGAGTTTTTTTTGGGGGGGGGAATATGGTGGTTATGGTTGAAACAGGGGACATAAGTTGGCTAGGCAAGGACATTGACCATCTTGGCGGTTTCTCTGTTAACGAGTTAGTTATTTTTCTGGGAGATTGGCTTCGTTTTATTAATGAAATTTTCTTCAGGGAAAAATGCTTATCAATTGACAGTATCGGGATTTTTAACGTTGGGTAATTTTGATTTATTCCAATTAAATTTAGTCATAATTAAGAGTAATTATGGGCAGATTGGAAATCTCATTCTCTTCGGAACTGCGAGATGTTACTCAGTTGGGTGTCGCAATTCGAATCCCATATCTTTGGATTTAGAACTTTAACTTGTTATTGAAATTACCTTCTATGATCTTATATTTTAGTTTAAATTTATGATTTTTTATTTTTCGATATTCGATGGAGTTGTGGATTATATTGAGGTTGGTCTTTGTCAACGTGATTTTGGAGATTCGGGGTGATTTTGGATTTTTCTCTCGCCTTTTTATGTGAATTCTCATTGATTTATTCTAATCTTATCTTAGGGACGTTGGGAATGTTAATCGAATATTATTGGTCATTGATATTAGAGTCTTTAAGTTTTATCGAAATTATTATGACTTGACTACCGTAAGTTTTTGATTGTCGCGGGCGATTTTTGGGTTGACTTCGTAATTTTTGATCATTAAGCAAAAAAAAATCTTTTAATTAATAACCTGAAGTTATAATTAATACCCTGCATAATAATAACATCAATTTATAATTGTAGTTAATAATACGGATTTCCGATTAGCAATAGGAATTTTTAAATAATAATGTGACTCTATAAGTAATAATATGACTGTGTAATTAACATACGAATTGTATAATTGAGCGCATGATTTCCTAACTACTAATACGAATCTATAGCTAATAATTGATAATTAATAATAAATTTAAAATTAATGACGTGAATTTATAGTTATGATTAATAATATGAATTGATAATTGATAATATGAATTTTTAATTAATAATATGAATTTACGATACGGATTTATAATCGATAATATAAATTTATAATGGATGACATAAATTAGTAACATGAATTTATAGCGAATAGCAACGATTTCATTTTTATTTAATTACCTGTCACCTTCCCTTAATTGACCTTAGGCGCATTTTGTGTTCATATTACATTTAGTGAGTGCCCACTGGACTACTCGGTGTGACAATTTTGAGCCGTATGTAGGATAATTTAGGTCGAATTTACAGAAACCGAGAAACGAGGAAGTAGCCAAAACACCCCTTCCTTATTTCTCCTTTCTTTTATACGAAATAATATTGACGTTCCAACCCCTGCATTCCGCACGCTGGGTCTTCACGGGCACAGATCATCGGCGATATTCCACGCACTTACACGAATCTGAATTGTATGTTGATTTTACTGGCTTGCGATGTGTCTTGGCTGTGGGCCGGAAAAATTTCGACAAATAAATTAATTAAATGCATGAAAAACAATTTTAGACATCATAAATATTTATTAATATATATTAAAAGCAAAATACAAATTACTTGACCCATTACATTAAAAAATTTTATAAAATTACATCTCCCCCCACGCCGACACCCAAGCAGAGCTCTACCGAGGTTGCGAGGATGTGACGTGGAGAGAGAGTTCCAAATAAAACTACTTCTCACCTAAGAATAAAATGCTTCACAATAGATTTTCAAACAAAATTCAAAAAATGATTTTTGATTCAAAAAATGGTTTCAAAAATGGTTAAATTTTATGTGAAAATGTATCGGTATTTATACCTATTTTCTGTCCCTAACCTCGCGTGTTAATTTTGATGTAGTAAAACAAAATTCGACCTTGTTATTTTCTAGTGTATTCTAATCTTTATTTTTATTATTTTTAATTTATTTTGATAATTTTTTATTTTAGAATTTTTATTGAATTATTTCTAATTCAATTCTTTGATTTAAGTTTCATTTTCATGAACTTTTATTAATTTATCGAATTTCGGTCGAATTTGTTGGGTTTTCATGTTATGTTTGTGTTTGTATCGTGCTGATCTTGTTGCATTTTGTTATTATTTTAATTTATTTTTATGTTTATTATTTTATATGTAATTCTCTTTTTTCTCATATTTGATAGGGTTTAATTGATGTTTTAATAGGTTTATTTTAAATTTGCCTGTTATGTTTGCATGTGTGTTACCGATCCATTTAAACATTTTCCAAGGCCGTATGTGTTCTGGCACAACACATGCTTAAGAGAGTCATAGTTACTCTTGCCGTTAACCAGAGCTATATATATATATATATATATATATATCAACGCGTTATGGTCAGTGCAAAACCTTTTGCTAACGTTTTCAAGGTCGTATATTTCTCAGCCAACACAATCTTCGAAATATTTCATTTCTGACTATTAAATTACAAACAGAATATTAACAATATTTTTTTATTCTATAAAACGATAAGAATTTTAAGCGACTGAAACGTTTATTTAGATGCGATTTATATGTGATCGCTTAAAATCCCTCAGCGTAATATGTGAAACACACTCACCACGACTCCTATGTATGACACTACTACTATGTATCATTTATTTAATTCTAACTACAAACCATTCTGATATAGTATTTTCATTTTCCTTTATTTATTCAACTTTTTTTAAACAGTTTAAAATTAAAAAAACCAAAAAATATATTTATATATTTTAAATGAAATTTTTAAAGAAATAAATACAGAAATAAAGGAAAACTCGACAGATTCAATTGATGGCCAGTATAAAAAGGATAATATTAATTTTAATCCCAACCATTATAAGAACTAAACAATTGGGAGAAACCATGTGAATATGTTTTTCCCAAAAACTTTCTGAAAATTTTCAACAAATTCAGAATGAATTATTATTTCTTTTGGGATTGTTGAGTGGTATAAAAATTCTAAAATATGCTCAAAATCCTAAAGAAATAGTAAGTTACCAATTGTCAACCGGTTTGAGACTATGAGGAAAAAATTATAAAAACTAAAAATTAATTTAATAATAAAGAAAATGGACGACAGAATGAATATCACAACTAAATTGAATTCATTTATTGTTAGATACATCGATTCTTCCTGAAATATATATATATATATATATATATATATATATATATAGGTGCATTTATACCGTTGGGTTAATATATTAAATGTTTCGGTAGAAATTATTTCCCCTAATCCACTTGCACTTTAAATAACATATAAATAACTCAACACAGGAAAAATCTCTATTGATACCAACAATTTCACAACAAATTACACTTTCAGATCAATTCAATACTAGCTGGGATCCTTGTGTGAACTCGCCTTTTAACCTATAATAT
Source organism: Schmidtea mediterranea (assembly GCA_022537955.1). Classification (NCBI taxonomy): domain Eukaryota; kingdom Metazoa; phylum Platyhelminthes; order Tricladida; family Dugesiidae; genus Schmidtea; species Schmidtea mediterranea. The sequence continues at coordinate 3,319,677 of CM039679.1, read as the reverse complement.
ACCGTTTTGTTTCTCTAGATACCATTTTCTTTCTTCTTCAATCTCATAAACGAGTAGGGTTTTTTTTCATAGATTTTTTGTGTCACATTGCATATTCGAGATTCTCTAATATAGAAATCTTTCCTCAAAAACTAATTTTTTAAAATCGTAGAATTTCTCCATAATTTGATTGCTTTCGTCAATTAATTAAGTTGTATTTTCTTAATTACTTTACTAGGGGTTCCAAATAAATGTTATATTATTATTTACGTAATATAGATTTTGATTTTTTGAATTAATTATTTTATTTTCCCATATTTTTAAAAATATTTTGCAAATATACATAACCCCAACTATAATATTATGTAAACGCATTTATTAGAGATACATGGAAAAATGAAATTTGGACTTGCAAAGATGAGTTATCTCGTGATGCATTGGATGGGGGCGAGTTCCTGTTGACAAACATATTCACGGTCCGAAAGCGGTAAAAGAGTGAAAATCATGATTGTATTATGTTTTGAACTAAGTAAATGACATTAAAATTTGATTTTCCTTCATCTAAGAAAAACTAAATTGAATCGCTTTTAATTTTATATTTTTAATTAACGAATTTTTAAACACTAACTTTTAAGAAAACAAAAAAAGCACGTCACAAAATATACAAACAAACTTATTTTGTCATTATTTCAATCTGGAAAAGATTCAATTTCTGAGTTTGCCACGAAACTTCAACTCAAACATTGGCTAAACATATCGTGGCGGCAGAAAAAAAATCAAGAGTTTTAACTGAAAGGCATCAATCTTTCACAATAAACCATTTCAAGAAAATTTTTTAAAAATGAAAATAACCAAAAAAGGCCGAAAAAGAAAGAAACAAGGGCAGCAAAAATAGAAGCCCGTGCAAATCAGAAAATACGGGTATTCTCCTGAAACTACGAAGGCATATATCACAGTTCCGGCAAACAGAAATGTAAACCGAAGCTTGATAAGTTTAATTGATATTGGTGGAATTATCAGCTATGAGTCTAAAGTTGGAGCTTTCAACACAGAATCGTCTATTCAATTCATTTAAATCAAGCTTATACCTTTATTTAGATCTTAGCCGAATAAGATTCTAATTATGGATAACGCAAAATTCCATAAATCAATTTCTGTTCAAGAAATTTTTAAGAAAAAAAATAGAATTATATGTACATTTTTGGTTCGATACTCGCCGGAACTTAACCCGATTGAAGATTTTTTTTTCAATGAAAAAAATAGATGCTTTGAGAAATAATTATTCTTTAAAATGCCAACGTTTTTACAGAAATACTCATCAAGTTATCATAGCAGATATTGTTGCTCGCTGTAATAATTTCTGATACATTCAAGTTTACGTTGCGAATATCGTGTCATTTTATTGTCGAGCACGTGAAGTCAGAAATACCGATTATTATTATTTTATTTATTAAAACCCAGCAGTTCAGACGAAAGTTACTGGTTAATTAATTTAACCAATCATATTGGATTTCATCAATCTACACCTGATTCAATTCATTAAAAACTCCTATAATAAAATGAAAAATCAATAAAGTTATAATATAGGAACATACATACTTAGCCGTGTCTGCATGTAATTTGTTCAACTATTTTGAGTAACTTTTTAGACAATTTTTTTTAAATTAAAGCCGAAAAAAATACAAAACTCTACTTTGAGTTGTAGAGAAAATTAAGAAATAATTTTTCATGAAATTCAATCAATTTAATATTTTTACAACTTTTTAGATATTTCAAAAATATCCATCGAAACTCTAGGTTTTTACCAGATTTGCAATTTACCAGGAGCAGTGGAACCAGAACCTTTAAATAAGGAGTTTAAAAATTACGGAAAACATAAGTTATCCGATACCTAAAGTTTAAAAAAAAATTTTTTATAAAGTGTAAAAAATCCAAATCAATAAAAACATTGAAAATGAGGAAGATTTTTATAAATTTGGGAAATTAACAAAATTTTCCAAAGCCTCATTAAATCAATAATTATCAAAAATTTGAATTTGTCATAAGGTAAAAAATATGGCAGCCAAAACAAATTTCGAAGGAACAGAAGAATAGTTTATTCGAATATAGAAACTTTTTAATAATAAATTTTAGTTTTCAATTAATCGGACTTACATTTATTCGAAAATAATTCCATTAATTTGCATAAACTGACATAAATTCCTAAATAAACCCAAAGAAAATTAATAAAAGTAAATTTAAAATACACGTTGATGAAAGGTATTATTTAAGAGCTTGAATAATGATCTCATAAATATACGAGATCACAATCCAAGCCTTAAAATATACTTTATTAAAATATTTACCTGTCAGCCATTATAAAAATGGCTAATTCATAAACTTGTTCTTTCATAAGTGATCGACATTATAGCAATCCACTTATTGCTGTTTAATGTTTTATTAAAAAGTAATTACAATGACCAGTATAAATTTTGAGTTCTAGAAAACGGAATTTATATTATATAATCGCCATTTATAAGTTTTAGTTAATCTTTGACTAAAAGCCAATTATAGGGTTAAAGTAAAAATCCAAATATCTCACCTTGACAATATTCAAGAAATATACGAAAGTTGTAATTGAAACTAGAGCGCAATAGAGAGCGCCATAAACCAGGAATAGCAAGAACGATTTCTGGTTATGTATTCCAATGCAATTGCTAATCCTAAAACCGAACGTTAAAACAAATTTTACCCAAATCCCACTGACCAGAAGCAATGATGATCCATGTTTAGTACACACCTGTGAAAATATAAATCAAAGCGGATGAAATCATGTTAATTTGACATCAATTATTTAACCTAATTTCAAATACAAATTAAGGGGTTACCTACGGCACCCACTGCGATGCCATGAGGAAATACTGACTACAAGGTGGGATAAGGTGTAGGGGAATAACAAATGTAACCCTATACAATGTTCCTCAAGTCTATGCAAATCCTCTAAAATCCAAATGGTTTCTGACTCTTAATTAACTAAATAAAAATGTGTATTGATCATAACGCTTTGAGGACAGAGTACAGGACAGTAAATACATGACAGGGTACATAATGAGTACATAACTGAATGAGTACAGGACTGAATGATTACAAGACAGGGTGAGTACAGGATTGAATGAGTACAGGACTGAATGAGTACAGGATTGAATGATTACAGGATTGAATGATTACAAGACTGAATGATTACAAGACAGAATGATTACAAGACAGAATGATTACAAGACAGGGTGAGTACAGGATTGAATGAGTACAGGATTGAATGATTACAGGATTGAATGAGTACAGGACAGAATGATTACAGGATTGAATGATTACAGGATTGAATGATTACAAGACAGAATGATTACAAGACAGAATGAGTACAGGATTGAATGGTTACAGGATTTAATGATTACAGGATTGAATGATTACAAGACAGAGTGAGAACAGGACTGAATGGTTACAAGACAGAGTGAGAACAGGATTGAATGGTTACAGGATTGAATGATTACAGGACAGAATGAGAACAGGACAGAATGATTACAGGATTGAATGAGTACAGGATTGAATGAGTACAGGATTGAATGGTTACAGGATTGAATGGTTACAGGATTGAATGAGAACAGGACAGAATGAGAACAGGACAGAATGGTTACAGGATTGAATGATTACAGGATTGAATGGTTACAAGACAGAATGAGAACAGGACAGAATGGTTACAAGACAGAATGAGTACAGGATTGAATGGTTACAGGATTGAATGGTTACAGGATTGAATGATTACAAGACTGAATGATTACAAGACAGAATGAGAACAGGACAGAATGGTTACAAGACAGAATGAGTACAGGATTGAATGGTTACAGGATTTAATGATTACAGGATTGAATGATTACAAGACAGAGTGAGAACAGGACTGAATGGTTACAAGACAGAATGAGTACAGGATTGAATGGTTACAGGATTGAATGAGAACAGGATTGAATGAGAACAGGACAGAATGAGAACAGGACAGAATGAGAACAGGACAGAATGATTACAAGACAGAATGAGAACAAGACAGAATGAGTACAGGACAGAATCAGAACAGGATTGAATGGTTACAGGATTGAATGAGTACAGGACTGAATGATTACAAGACAGGGTGAGTACAGGATTGAATGAGTACAGGATTGAATGAGTACAGGATTGAATGAGTACAGGATTGAATGAGAACAGGACAGAATGAGAACAGGACAGAATGAGAACAGGACAGAATGATTACAAGACAGAATGAGAACAAGACAGAATGAGTACAGGACAGAATCAGAACAGGACAGAATGAGAACAGGACAGAATGAGAACAGGATTGAATGATTACAGGATTGAATGATTACAGGATTGAATGAGTACAGGATTGAATGAGTACAGGATTGAATGGTTACAGGATTGAATGGTTACAGGATTGAATGATTACAAGACTGAATGATTACAAGACAGAATGAGAACAGGACAGAATGATTACAAGACAGAATGAGAACAAGACAGAATGAGTACAGGACAGAATCAGAACAGGACAGAATGAGAACAGGATTGAATGATTACAAGACAGAATGAGAACAGGACAGAAAGAGTACAGGATTGAATGATTACAGGATTGAATGGTTACAGGATTGAATGATTACAAGACAAAGCGAGAACAGGACAATTTTTTAAAATTATTTTAGGAATTTTAAATTTTGCCATAAATTCTTATTCAGTCGATACAAACAAAGTTTTTAATCATAAAATCTAAATATAATTGGAAAATGCTACAAAATTTTTGTCTTTAATTGGCATATTTCAAATTATTAGAGGAAAATTGTTTCTTATTTAAAATGCTTTCAATCTAACATTTAATCCGTTTTTGTGTCGTTTTAACAATATTAATAAAATTTAATAATTTCCGAGATTAAAATTTTTAGATTTAAAAAATTTGTGAATTGCTGCATTTTCGAAAAAATAAATAAAACATAATGAATATATGAAACCTTTGGCAAAACGTGCAATGATGGGCTCTGTCGGACTGTATGACGCGACAATGAGCACAATATTGAATTTGGCTTATTGGTAATTTGCCTTTTGCGATAATGGACTTGAAAAATGTTGATCTAGCCTCTTGATCTGGAAACGATTCAAGAACCGCTAAATCCTCCTTGCTTAGATGAAACTGAAAGAAATTTATCATAGAGCTCGATAAGAGTAAAAATAGGCTAGAAAATTGACAACCTTTATTGTATATAATACAATTCGGATAAATTTATATATTATTTATTTACTGCTGAGATGCCCATCATTAAGATCCAATAAGATTTGTTTATTTGATATTTAAATATTTACTGTCATTGTCAAGAACTTTATTCATAAGAATTATTCTTTAACAATATTTAATTTATCTGGGTCTTAGTAGAGGCAATACAAAAATATTCCTCAGTGGTACCACAGAAACTTCAAAATTATTAACAAGTGTCATTGTTGAAACAATAATTTGAAAAAATTAAAGTATAACAATATTTAATTTATCTGGGTCTTAGTAGAGGCAATGCAAAAATATTCCTCAGTGGTACCACAGAAGCTTCAAAATTATTAACAAGTGTCATTGTTGAAACAATAATTTGAAAAAATTAAAGTATAACAATATTTAATTTCTCTGGGTCTTAGTAGAGACAATACAAAAATATTTCTCAGTGGTACCACAGAAAGAAAAGTACTACGTCACGTTTCGAAAACACTTTAAATTGTTTCCATTAAATACATTATTTAAACAAAATACTTTAACTCAGATTTTCATTTTAATATCATTTTAAATAATTTTTACTTTTTATATATTTTAATTCATTTTTTAAAAATACTTTAACTCAGATTTTCATTTTAATATCATTTTGAATAATTTTTACTTTTTATATATTTTAATTCATTTTTAAAAAAGAATCTCTTAATTTTCACCATTGATTGATTTTCATTTTCAAAAACCTTTATTTTTAAAAAATATTTGACTGAATCAATAAGGATATCGATGTTTTATGTTTTTAATTATCTGTTTAACCACTTAAGGCACGACTTATTTTTCAATTTTCTAACAAAAAATCATCACCTTTTTTTGTTATTATATGATCTCTCTGATCACTAGAATATAGTGTTGGGCCAGTACAAGGTTTTGTTTAAATGGATTGGAAATAGCACGCAAACACAACACGCACATTTTAAAATCGGACCCATAAACATCAAATAAACACATAAAAATGCGAGAAAACACATGATTAAAAATATAAAATGGAAAAACACAAAAGTAAATTAAAATATTAACAAATGCACCAAGATCTACACGAATTGACATAGAAATAACACAATAACAAAAGATTTGACCGAAAATTCACAATTTACGGAAAAAGATAAGAGTTCATGAATAAATTGAACAAAAATAAAATAATTTTAATCAGAAACGATTGAAATTATAAGTTAATGAATAAATTGTTAAGTAAATCGAGAAAATTATAAAAAATTAGAAATAAATTAGACAAGTAATATCAAGGTCAAATTTTGTTTTATCGCATAAAAATTTACACTCAAGGTTAGGGTCACAGAACAGGTATATATACCGATCCATTTTAAAAGAATTATAACCATATTTTGATTTCATTATTCACTTAGTGAAAATTACTTTTCGCCAGAAACCTATAACTCGAAGGAGCAACTCTCGGCAATAATTTCCACCGTGCGAAATCAAGCAACTTATATGTAAGCTCTACTTGATCGTATGTGTGGGAATCTTTTGTCATGTATCTGAATGAATGCATTGAACCTATGAATGAACAATTATGTAGCTATTTAAAATATATGTATTCAGAAAGAGAATTTTTTTGCCCGTGAGAGCTCTGTCGTGCTCAACGACGGACCTCGAACGTAAATATTCTATCTATTATAGGGGTGGTGGGAAGATCGAGAACTAGTCATTTGTCTGGCTCTCTTTCACTCATCTCCCGAAAAATCGACCTAAATTTTCAAACTACAAATCGGCTAAAATGATAACACCGAGTAGTCCAGTGGGCACTCAAAAAATCTAATATGAACACAAGAACCTTAGGACTAAATTGAGGCCCGCTAGTGGAGACTAGAATTCGAGACAATGCCAATAAATCGATGCCAACAATAATCGAGATAAAATCATAATTAAACTACTCATGTAAGGCAACGAACTTAAATTAAATTGTGGTCAATGATTGAATTATCCTCTAATTCATCCAAATTAATAAAATTCACGAACAAGAAACCAGAAAACTAGCGTACAGAAATTGAATCTTACCAAAACGATGAACGACTAAATGATAAATGATAGGGTAGAAGTAGTTAATCCCCAGAGAAGAGTAGCGATGTGAGATAGATTTAACTGACGTCTTGAAAAATGATCAGTAATTAGACTGACAAATAGAAAACTAAATGAATAATTGAATCGGATTCTTTAACCCATTAAGGGTTGGAGACGTGATTAATCAAACACGGGATAATTCAATGATTGAATGAGTTAAATGATACAATTAAACTATCGGTAATAACGAAAAGGCAACAAAATAATAATAATAAATCGAACCAGACATAAATGTATTAACTAATTTATGAAAAGATAAAATAATAATCACCATAATACGATTAGTTGTCAAAAGATAGCCAATAATAATCAAACATCATAATAGGGATAAGGGACTAAACTGAGATAAATTAAAACTAATCCACCTTATAGCGCAGTTCACGACTAACGACAATAGAATTAATCGTCACGAACCGGCTAGCCAAACAGCCTAGACCAACGATTAGAGATCGGATACTATGTACTGACGATGCGCGATAAAATACCTTACAAAACCATAAAAAGATAAAACAAAAACTCGCTTAATTTAGCGGAAATGATTAAATATTTGCAAACGACAGCAAGCAGCATAATGCATGAAAATCCAAACATTGAAAGTCATCGCATCACCCGTAGATTCTTCGTAAAAATAGAAACATCGAGTCATCTTGCATAATGGTCTTTTTCTCGATAAGCAGGCATAGTCAAATTGTCCGTCAGGAATATCATTTCGAAAAACACCGGAGCCCGAACCAGATAGAGTAGATTCTGAAATAGTTGATCGTAATTGAGAGAAATTTGTCCAGCGGCGAAGTAGTAGAAGAATCCATTTCACGAGTTGAATGTAAAGTTGATACATTAATCCACCTTGAAATCAACGATGAGCAAATATGATTAAAATGCTGATATCGGTAAACAACACGTGGACAGATCATCCATCAAACTATTGATTAGGTAAGCAGAATATGAATTGTGACTTGTGAACATTGATCAAAAATCAGACGGCAAGTATTAAATAAATAACAAATAAACACAAATTGCTTACTCACCAGTGGATTAAGACAGGATCATAATTAAAATATGAAATCATCGACGAGCTGAACCGAAGTAATTAAATACCAATAATAAAGTGTAAATAAATAACAGCTATTTTTTCTGAATTTTTTGACTTGAACACGTCACCATAAGCCCTAGCCCTTATCTATAAAAGTACTGACAGAATCTTAAGTACCATATTGAATCTTTGAAATGAATTCTCGATCGATGAACGCCGAACATGGTTACAGACGACGAATGCTAGCCAGGTACGCCCCTCAAGTAACGACACCTTCATGCCAGGTGGGGAAGATCAGCGAGGTAATCTTCACGATTTCGTATTTATTAATTTCACACTAAAATCAACCCCTGTAGAACCATGTAACTAGCATACTTCATTCTCATAACGCGTATTACTTTTGTTCATGAATAGTTTTTATAGATATAAGTTCACAATTAACTATTTACTTATTCAGATCGTAGAGACCAATATGAAGGATGGAGCGATGACTCCCGAGTAACTCTGCAAATTTCAAGCGCTTCGGCCGCTCGGTACCGCCAAGTATTGTGGGATAATGGATACCTCTTATCCACCTATGAAGATTCCAGCTGGCTTCGACGATCCGAATACCGAGCAGAGGAAGTGGAGCTACCGAGCATCGCGATCAAGCGCGAGTCCGGCAGAAATTCCGCGCGATAAGCTCGCCAGAGAGCCGAATTCTCCGCAATGAAGATGGAGGAAATAGAGCACAAATATCATCGGAAGGCAGTTTTAGCCAGACAGCGGCTAGCACAAGTAAACCGGGATATAGCAAGCGGAGCTATCCCGAGTACAAATGGCTTTCCTCCAGAGCACGGAGTCTCTTTCGAGTTGGACGACCCACGAATGTCAGCCCCAACTAAATTGGTTCTACCAGAAAAGTTAATTCAGCCAGCGCTCAGAAATCGACTTGGATCCCGCCAAACCGAAGATCATACATATGCTATATACATATGCATACATATGCATGAAAAATAACCTGATGATATACTATATTGATCGTGACAACCATTAAGAGAAAGGGCCGATAGAATTTAATTGATGTTAATCAGTACGAATCATTAAACGTTTTAATTTTAGAAATGGAAGCAACGAAAATACTTAATCGGGAATTAAAGGAGCTCAGACGAGAAAACCAGCAGTTACACCGACAACTCCTACAACAAAGTCGAGAAATACAACAATTAAAAGCCACTTAGGCACAACCGGCGAAAATGAAAGAGTTATACCAGCGCCTTACTACAGCGCAACAGGGCTGGAGAGAGAAACGAGTATTGATTCAGGCACAACGAACGCAAATCAAAGGATTGGAGGTCGCCCTGTCGGCCTGCCAGGAGGGTAGTGCAGTAACTTACCCTCTGGTATTCGCACCGTCACAATTGGCCTATCGCGACCAAGGAAATTCCCAAGTGACCAACAAGAGAACTCGTTCGCATGCCAGACCAGGTCGAACCGAACGGTTGCATCGACGCGCCCAAGGAGTAACTAAATCGGCCAATCATGGAAGAAAGAATGACTTATGCCGTAAGCCATTTCTATAAATAGTTAAGGATAAGAGAAGGTAATAAAGGGACCTGAAAGATAAGACGGACATGGGCCTTCTAACGGCAGTCCGCTGAACCCGACATAGGACTAACCCTTAGCAGTTCTGATATCGGAACTCACCTTTTGAGATCCTGTGACCAGTGGTTACAGTTCCAACGTTGCCTAGCAACGGGTAACCATTGGTGGACGTAAATGAAACATTTCGTATGTAATGGGTGAAGGTCATCCACACCACTAACCCAACAATATTTTGGTCTAAGGAATACTCATTCATCATTAGAATCAATTTTTTAGAATAAAGTGGATGATTAGATGGATAATTAAAGGTATCCAAAAAATTATCCTTAACCATATCAGCCAAACAAATATCCAATTTGCAATGCTTTATTTTAAAAAAGAAAGAGTCAGTATCTCAAGCAACGATAGTAGTTAATAAAAGAGCTTTCAAAGCCTTTTTTACCACCCCGCTCCCGAATCCCATCGTCGGCGGGATAGTTATTCAAATATTTGAAATTCCAAATATTTAAATAAAAATAGAAGAACGAAAATTCAATTTAAGGGTGATAAAAAAGAATTCCAAAGCTCTTTTATTAACTTTATTTCGGCCAATCATAGAAAAAAGAATAGCTTTCGTCATAAGCCATATCTATTTTTATTTTATTAATTTAATATACTTTTAATATAAAAATGAAATTTGATAATTTTGTAATATTTTAAATGTTAGTATATAGAAAATAAAAAGTTCGAAAGAATGACGTCAAAAATTATTTGAAAAAATAAAAAAGTTAGAATGGTTTTAAAAGCCAAAAATTAGCGTCTTTAAATCGGCCAATCATGGAAGAAAGAATGGCTTATGCCGTAAGCCATTTCTATAAATAGTTAAGGATAAGAGAAGGTAATAAAGGGACCTGAAAGATAAGACGGACATAGGCTTTCAAACGGCAGCCCGCTGAACCCGACATAGGACTAACCCTTAGCAGTTCTGATATCGGAACTCACCTTTGGAGGTCCTGTGACCAGTGGTTACAGTTCCAACGTTGCCTAGCAACGGGTAACCATTGGCGGGCGTAAATAAAACATTTTGTATGTAATGGGGTGAAGGTCATCCCACACCACTAACCCCACAATAGTTAAAAATGTTATTGATGTGTTCAGTGGCGTAGGTAGTGCTTTTTTCATTAAACTTTTATACCTTAATTTAAAACGACTTAATTAAGGTATAAGTCTAATATCTAATAAGTATTGCTTGTAATTTTGTAAGCGCTTACAAGCACTTATACATATACATGTATATTGGTAAAATAGGTATAATTATTTTTCAGGGTTTTGTATCGTATCGTTAAGTATCAGTGCCAAAGAAAGGAAAAATTTGGGGGATTATAATTTTAAAAAAATTTACATTTTTTTAGTATTTATATAATTATATTGAAAAAAATCATTTTGTAGTTATACATCTACACATAATAACAATACAAAATTTATAAAAAAAATTAAAAATTCAATTTAGTATGGTAAACCATGTAACAAGGTACATCGCATAGTTGATTAGATATAAGCGTATTAAGAGCGAACGTGTGACACACGACCACGTGACAATCGGCCGTTAACAGACGAACGTCTCAGTGTACGCCGGCGTGCCTTTATTGGTTAAGCATAAGATTAATTAACAAATATAAGCATTACTGTTTTAAAAACTTTTGGAAATGTTTAAACGAATCAGTTACGCAGCACGAAGCTAACTTAACCCCAACATACCACAACAAGCAAGCAGTCTAAAATCAAAAAACAAAATAAATAAAATTGTAAGAATGGAAGAAATGTACACAAATACAACTCGAAAACAGGTAGTTTGACTGAAAATTCGGCTAATTTATTGAAATCCTACAAGGATGCAAAATTACTAAAAAAAAATAAAATTATAATGACGTTTTTTGTTTTTCACCTCTGAATTTTTTATAAGGGATATAATATTTTCAATTAGAAATTAGAGAGTGGGTCTTGTGGCTCAACTACTGTGCGCTAAATTTCGTTAAAGTCGACCTAAAATTTCTAATAAATCGGCTCAAAATCAATACAAGGGTAATCGAGTGGGTACTCAAAAATTAAAACATTAATACGCCCAGCTCGTAGGAAAAAATGAAAGGGAACGGGGAAATGAGAACGATACAATGTCTAAACTTTCTACAATCGTAAGCCGGACGATCAAATTCAAATGTGAATTAATTAATTTGAGAGACCTTCCGAACCCGACTATAAAACAAAGTAATTATAAGAATTAAATGAGTGAATCCAATAAAGTGGTTCAGAGGGTGGTTAAAAAGACTATGTAGAAAAATATAATATTGAAAGGATGATTAACCTAACTAACAATAGAACACTTTACAAGCTCCATTAGATAACTTCTACAGAGGGACTGATAAAATAAATCAAATAAGTGCATGATAATTAAGGTTAATGAAATAACCAGCATCAGTATATGAGATCGACCCATTAGCCGATACTTTCAGTAAATCTCAACAGCATGATTACGACCTTCCAACAAACAAAATCAAAATCATACTTCGGTCAACATATCAAAGAATGATGATTAAGTTAAATTAGATTCAGTCCGGCGAATAATAAGAGTAGATAATAAATTGAATAAATAACCAAGACTTAGATGTATTTGAAAAATTATCGCTAATCAACATCAAAGCAAATCCGGATGTTCAGGCCGAATGCGAATGCAGCCAAGTTGAGTATACTGAACCCAAAACCCTGAAAAGAAATAATCAAATACCTCGGAAACTGAAATCAGCCCCAGCCCTTAAGAATCATTCTAGTAACTTATGGTTGAACTACACTAATCACCGAGCCTGACGCTATATGATAAAATTGGCCCTACCTAAATGAAGCATTGAAATAGCAAACCAGCCCTTGAATCCACCGTGTCATGGGCAGATGAAATCCATGGCTGAAATTGCGAATAACGTATAACGTAACTCAATCTCGAGCGTTATCGATATTTACACTATTAGTAAATTCCTTAACTGTAGATAATATAATCGATAGCAGCGCATCAGTTATGGATTAAATAAATATGGCTGTGTATTATGTATTTCAATAATACCGATATAAACAATTTCGAAATCCACAAGTGAACGATTACAATGGCTAATGGATAACGAATCACTAAATGAAAATAGCAACACACCCTCACTCTAACATAAACACCAGTGATGTAACCACTTCATAATCGATTCGCGAATTAGTCATGCAAATAAATCCAAAGTACACTCAGGTGACGGCTGGCAAATTATTCATATGCACCGGTCAAATAGACAAACTCAGTTAAGCTGTTAGAAACGGTCTCTACCATTGGCAAGTAAATAATGAAATTAATTCTGGTCGTGCCAATAAACTGTATGCACAATTTCTCGAGCGGTAGTGAACGCTCGCAAATCGCCCTTGTCACTCCTTATAAATATGCATGGATTCTACATAATGACATCAGTTATTCAATATGTAGAATTTAAACATGAGGACGATGAAGAAAAGGAGTATTGATCATTACGAAACCAGCCGAGTTGAAAAGATTGACCAGAACATCGACTAGAAAGACCACACACAAGGTAGTGGCTAGATTCGTAAAGTTATTTATTAGATTTTAATCGTAAAAATGCTATTATTAGTATCTGGCTCCACGCGCATTAATTGGACGGACAACTCACGCACCACTCTGACGATCCCCAACAGATTCACAGGACTTTATCGGGATCTTGAATATTCGCTGTCCACGTACGGTAGCCCAGAATGGCCCTACCGTAATCAGGATCAAGATAGAGATGTAGAGATGCCCAGCCTCGCAATAAAGAGGGAACCAGGACGGAATCCGGGTTGAGAGATCCGTCATGAGGCTGAGTTTATGATACAAACATTCGAACATCTAGAGAGAAAATACCGATGGAAAGCAAGCTTCCAGTGCCGGCGATTAGCAAGAATCAACTCGAACAAGCAAGATCGAACAAGCGAGGAACACGCTTATTCACGGCGTCCTCTAAGGTGCGAAGCTACTCGTAGGATCTACGGAAATAAAATCATGAAATGAACTCATGTTGAAATGCATACTTGTAATGGAAAAATAAACGTCTCTGTCGTTAGTTTTAACTTTGTCAGATTGAAAAATCTCCACTGTAGATTTAAAAAATGAGATAGTGTTGTAAACTAAATTTTTTAAATAAATAAACGAAATTCCAGATTAAAGAGTAAGTAACTAGTAAAAGAATACCATTAAGAAAATTGAGATCAATATTATTACTTAAGATGTATAATTAATTATACCAGATAATGGGAATTACACAAGTTTTCTATATATATATATATATATATATATATATATATATTTATTTTATGAATTTGTAACTAATGCGGTTTACTAACGACGTTTGTGATTTTAGCCATGGATGCAATCAAAGAGATTGAGCAGAACCTAAAGAGGCTGCGACGGGAAAATATCGACCTTCATCAACAATGTGTGCAACTCAGTCGCGAACTCCAGCGAACCAAGGCCACGTGGGTTGAACCCTCCCGGGTGAAAAAAATTTATCAACGACTCACCGTGGCTCAGCGAGGGTGGAAGGAAGAAAAGACCCTGAATTAGGCCCAGAAAGTTCAAATCAGAAGGCTAGAAGTCGCATTGTCGGCAAGCCAAGAGTGGAGCGCTGTAACTTACCCCTTGGTGTTCGCTCCGACACAAATTGTCTATCAGGATTAAAGCCGCCCAAGAAAACCGATAGGAAAGCCCAAAACTCACACTAGGCCAGGTCGAGATGAGAGGGAGCGTAGACGGCTCCAACAAATGAAAGACAACTGATAGTGATTGTGAATAATAATCCAAAAATGTTTTTGAATGTAATTTGGTTATCATTTGTCCATAACAAATTTTTGTAATAAAATAATAAAGGTTTATGTTTCAATTTGGTTATTGTTTTAATTCGAGCATCGTTCCTTTATCGAGAATTCTTATTTTAACCAAGAAGTAGACTGATTAATTAGAGATGCAAAGAAAGTAAGGGACCTAAAAGAACAAGTCTAGCATACACTTTCTAACGGTAGCTCACTGAACCAACTGTAGACCGGGTCTTAGCAGTTTTAGCAATAAAACTCACCTTTGACGGTCACAGGACTATTGGTTACAGTACCAACGTTGCCTAGCAACGGGTAACCAGTGGTAGTCAGGAAAGCATTGTATGTAAGGGATGAAGGTCAAAAACCATTAACACCGCAACAGTAAAATATTCCAATCGCACTTGCCCAGACCAGGCAAGATCGTAAGAATACGGAGACGAGTACTAAAGAAAAATAGATAGGAAAAAGAGTATAAGGTAATAATGTAAAAAAAAATTTTGTTTTTGTCAAAATTAAATTTGTGTTGATTTCACCAGAGTTTTATAAAAAATAGTTATCTATACTGTCGCATCGCAAGGTTCTCAATTTCACGTTAAGAATAAGTGAGAAGAGATAACGAAAGTGTGAGGACCGAGAAAAGAAGATGAGCACAAGCTTTCTAACGGCATCTCCCTGTTCCCAGGTGAATTCAGTCAGAGTAGCCTCTATGAAGAAGCTCATATTTGGCGGATTCAAAACCCCTTGTTGCATCACCAACGTATCTTAACAGAGGGTAAAAAGCTGGAATGATAAAATAGTGTTGTGTGCATGGGTTGCAAGTGTTCCAGAGTAGTACCATACCAATATCAAAAAGAGAAATCCAACGAAAACCAAATTTTCCGAGGAAAACAGGGTACATAATCATTAGTTTCAACGTTAGTCACCCGATTTAAAACTCTATATGTATAGCAGTATAATATTGGAGTTGGTACCGAAGGTAAAATTATAAAGATGGATAGCGAAAACGGATAGCTCAAGAGCCAATCTTGTGACCTGTCCCTTCTAATCCGGAAAATCGATAAAAAATCTTTGACACGTCTACTCAAAACCTTTACACGTTTAGTTCACTGGGAATCTTTTAAAAATATAATGTAATAAGGCCAAATTAAAGGAATGGGTGACGGGAACGAATCGATTTTACAGCCATAAAAATTTAGCGACTAAACTCAGTAATTAACAAAGGATATAGAAATCAGAGCGCTAGACTAAAATACTCAAATTACCTATCAATAGTGTAGCCAAAAACTTTGGGGGGTACTGTCGAGACTTGAACTTACGTATGAAAGCGATCTTTCAATCATTGAAATTAGAGGAATGACACTCAAAAGCTACTATTAATTCCTGAGAACCCTTGATCAATAAAATTTCTGGTTAATTCTACACTTAAGCAAATTAATTGACATTAAACCACAGATTTTTGGTTACTATCTTGAAAATTTTATCAAAGTATCTGAAAGATTTTTCGACCTGATATCGATTACAGAAGAATTCAGAGGAAAATTCGCGAAGGCATTTTTATTAACAGATGAAATAAAGAAATACTATTCAACGAACGAGAAACAGAATTACAGCAATTGGCTCAGAGAACCATCTTAAAGACCAATGAATTTCGTTGAAGATTTGAATGAAGCTCTACAATACCGGCAACGAAACGATTCCGCTAGTGATTTCTGAGAAAATTAAAAAACTAGCCAAAAAAATTTTACGACACCAGTTAAATGTTGGGCCAAGACTGAGTTTTGTTTAAGTGAATCGGAAAATACAAGCAAACACAGCAATGCATATTGTGCATATATATAATAGAATAAAATAATTAATAAACATGTAAAATAATTGGAGGAAACAAGGATAAGTGATTTAGATGTGGTTCTGGAGCTTAATAAAAAGGGAATGAAAAGAAATGTCGAATAACGAGAGGGAAAAAAGAAAATCAATAAAAACAGGCAAATAAATTAAAGAAGGTCATTTATAATTAACAAGTGCAAATTTAAGAAAACAAAAGCAAAATTTGCACGTTATCTCGAAAGCCCTTTCAAGATAAGGGAAGAAATATTGTTTGGAAATCCGGGAAAGGGCATCTCTAAAAAATTATTTATCTGGACAGCTGTCAGTGATTATAGAGACCCAAAGGGAATTAGCGTTAAAATATATCAGAAATTCTATTTGACATTAGTAAGTATTATTGGATGATGGAGTATAAAAAGGAAGCGCAATTGGAATCAAAGGGACAAAATTACAAAAAGACAAAAAGAAATTAAAGAGAAATTTGAAACAGAAATTAAGCAAGGTCAAAGCAAAGCAAAGCAACTAAATCAGAGTTACCGATATCAGAAACCCACCACAGTAGTCAAGGGATTGTGAAATCCAATTGATCCGAAAAGTGCTATTCTTCCCGAAGGGTCGTAATAAGCACCAAATTGTGATTGATAGATAATTCGTTGTGTCATTCTAAAGTGGATATAAAGTGTATTAATCAATAAAGTTTATATCGTTTGGAGTTCATTACTGTTGTTTAAAAGCACGCCTGGAGTCAGATTGACAATAATTCCTATTCGAATTCACCGACAACCCCAACAATATTCAATATTCAAACATACGAACACCAATTAAACACCCTAAAATATGAGATGAAATATGATTAAAAATACAAAATCGAGAAACATGAAAATAAATACAAAAATGCATCAAGAGCCGCGCGAAATTTACACAAAAATAACATATTAACAAGAACATTTTAACCGAAAACGACAAAGTTTATAAAATTGGAAAACCAATGAATAAAATGACTTAAAGAAAATAATTTGAGTAAAAATAATTAAATCGAAAATAAAAGAAATAATTTGTGGATTAAATCAAAAAATAATAAAAGTTAAAGAAGTAGTTAGTACAAATAACCCAAGTCAAATGTTTTAATGCAGCAAAAAGAACACACAAGGTTATGGTCACAAAATAGGTATATACCTATTCATTTTTGCAGAAACTTAACTTACTTTCTGAGCAATCACTTTTTCTGGCAAAAAGCTAGATCGTTTTTTGTCAATAAAACTGAGAATCATTATTACTATCTTAATTCCGAAGGAGCAACTCTCGGCAATAATTTTCAACATTCTTACAGAACGGACTCAAGCAATCTTTTAAGTAAGCACTACTTGAGAGTATTCATGGGAATGTATGAGTATGATGCTACTAATGTATGTCAAATCCGGCACACACCCACACATTCACAAGTCATTAATCGGACCGTAAGAGGCAGTTTTTCTGCAACAGCGCGTGCTCATGAGAACCAGACAGTGAAGAACAGATGGCTTGAACGTCAAATCAGTTCTGAATTACATAGCGAGTGCGAGTTGCCCAAGTATGAGTCTTTTGGCTCATATTCCTTCTCTCGATCTCGATAAAATCGACTCAAAATGATGACATATCGACTCAAAATCACTACAAGAGTAGTCCAGTGGGCACTAATTAATTATAATATAAACACACCTCAACCTAGGACTAAAGAAAAAAGGGAAGAGGCACGGGGAACGAAACCGATGCAACGATAACAATCCTGTGAAGTCTAAACTAATCAAACGTCAATCATCAATAATATTTCAAACCCTTGAATGTAAAAATGATTATAGTTCGATAAAGGTAAATGTACCAATCTATAAATATATAATTAGGCCCATAAAATTTGAATTAAAATAATAAAAGTAGAAGGAATGAGAGATTTAAGGAAGCGGTAACTTAAATTTGTTTTATTATTTTAACTCATTATTAAGCGCACCAAAATAAGTGTATATGAAAATGAAATATTAGATCAACTAAATTTACGGTAGATAGTTAGGAAAAGTAAACCACATATAATTACCAAATTCAAAAATTTAAATTACATCACCGTGAGGGACGAATGTAATGTTTTCTCAAATTATTATTGAATAAAAGTAGAATCTCGTAAATTAACTCCGGCAAACGCCCAATATAGCAGCTGAAAAAGAAAAAAAGTGCTTGTTGAGAGCCAGAAAGAGAACAGTAGATGATCACAAATACAAACATTAAGGTTTTGCATTAATTTTAGCCCACCTATTTAGAACAAAGGTGATAGTAATTGTACGTTAGTCATCTTGCTGAATCCTGCCACTTAACCCGAAATTGCAATGCATAAGGTTTAAGCCACCCAGAGCTGACCATCAGACAGTGCCATATTGAGAATAAACAGACAAAACAACCAATTTATTAGCATAAATGAAAATTCAAAAGACATCAATACACATTGACTTTCATTTTTCACATCAAAATAGGAGTGAAAGTCAGAGAAGTCACGGTAATTAGCCCTTTGTAGAGCAATTCTCTCATGATAAATCCGAACGTTCACTGAAGATATTAAGAATAAAAAGCACTTGAAATCTTGATTTGTACTTATTAGACATAGAGCATAATCCGGGAAAACAACTAGTAATATAAACAGGAACCTGAGCTGCAACCGATATTTAAAATCAAAATAACAAATGAGAAACTAAAAAACTGCTAAACATTACAAAATGAGCCACGTAATCAAAAATGAACCACTGACTCGCTAATTCTGTTGACATATGATATTGAAATATGAATAATTCTGCATTCATTAATCAAATGCACCAGAGCACGCAGCGTATGAACATTAATTATAAATAATAAATATAGGTTCCAGATGATGATTTTTCAGAACTATATAACAACATCACAGCAACTGAATTAATGTCAAAACCCTGATCATGCAACCAGAAAATTCAGTTCAACGGGAACATTCCGTGCAATTTACCACAACAGCACAGGAGATGAATGCAACGGTACAAGAACACCGACACGATGCAAAAAGGGATATCACGAAGCCTGAGACATCAACACATCGGGAAGACATTTCAATCAGAGGCCCCTGGCAGGACGACGACTGAAACGAGATCGAGGTAACGGCGCAGTCGACGGCAAGATACCACACAAGAAATTTTGGGATAGCGGATACGTGATCTCGACGATGGAGGAACCAGAGTGGCCTATTCACCGAGGATGGAGAAGAGACCGGAACGACCGGCCTAGCATAGCAATCAAGAGAGAGTCGGGTGTTAACCCAGCTCGTGAAGCCAGCCAGCGTGCCGAGTACATGTTGAAATGTCCCGACAAGCTCCGAAACCGATCAGTCAACGCTGAACGTGAGCGTAGACGGTTAGCAGACTCAAGAAATAGAGGAGTCGGATAATTCCCTGCTAACAATTAAATTATGTTAAATCGATGTGATAATAATTTTGAAATAAAAATTCTGTGTTCGAATTCGTTGAATAAGAAAATAATGATATTGTAGCCTAAATGAAACTTCGGTAAAAAGTTTCAGTGACCGAACAGTAGCGATAAGGAAGAGACAAGTAATTCAGAAAGAGACCGCAGAATTAAAGACAAGCACATGCCTTTTATCGGCAGCTCACTGAACCTAGGTGAGTTTGGGCAAGAGTTGGTTTTGCAAGAAAGCTCACCTTTGCCGAACTCACGGCCGTTGTTACAGTACTAACGTTGCTTAACAACGGGTAACAAGTGGTGGGAAAGTTGGACTTTGCGTGCATGGGTCAGCAAGGTTACAGAGTGCTAACTCACCATAGATAAATAAGAATTGCAAAGGATTTTTAATTTTTAACGCAATAGAAGATCACGATTAAAAAAAAAGATTTAAGAATGAATGAATATAAATCTGTTGAAGAAATCAGAGCGAGAATAAAGAAACATGAAAAGTTAAACAAAGAATTCAACAGAAACAATTGTTGAGGTCTCGATTTTAGTGAGTCTCAACTTGCACTGGTTACTTATATAAATCAGAAGACAAAGTCAAATATATGTATATACTTTATTAATAAATAAAATTTACCAAATATACACTCCAAGATTTAAATTCTTTCAGATAGATACAATTTATTTTTAAAGCAATTGATAAAAAAATAAAAATTGGGTGCGTGTTGTGTAATTGTTAAAATGTGTGTCGGTGCGTGTTATGTGAATGCGTGCAAAAATAGTGTAGAACGTTATCTGTTCGAATTTAAGATCTCAAAAAAGATTTCCTTTTTAAGACCACTTCTTTTGGTAAAATTTTAAGGGCAAATTAACTGAGAAATACTTCAGTATTTATACTGAAATATTTTCGTCAATTTAAATTATTTGTTTATTTAAAATTCGGGTATTTTGTATTAAATTGATTTTTTTATTTAAACGAATTGATTTTTTCAATATTTATTTAATAAGCTGAAAATTTTATTTATTTTATTTAGAACGAATATTTATTTAATAAGCTGAAAATTTTTTTTATTTTATTTAAAAACGAATATTTATTTACTAAGCCGAAAATTTTATTTATTTTATTTAAAACGAATTGATTTTTTTAGGACTTTCAATATTTATCTAATAAGCTGAAATTATTCAAAATATTTTTCACTTTGTTTCCCTTTATTTGTTTTGTGTTAACCAAAATTTATTTAAAATTCAATAAACTAGAAATAAATAAAATAATTTATAATAGTACTTAAAAATAATATACATTAACATTGCCAAAGATAAAAAATAATATACATTAACATTGCCAAAGATAAAAAATAATATACATTAACATTGCCAAAGATAAAAAATAATATACATTAACATTGCCAAAGATAAAAAAATAATAGAATAGATTATCAATGTTTAAGTTCAAATCACTGCTAAAAATACAAACGCGATAATTGTTTAAAATTTAAATACAAATGTGATAATCGTTCAAATTAAAATATTCATATTGGATTGTTAATAGTTGTTATACTAATTGTTTGATACACAAGGGATAGATTTGGTTGTTCGAATATTGATTTGATTGTTCTGTTGGGCTTTTGTATATTGGGTGTTGACCTTGATTTGCAATTCTACGTCTTTTAGATTTATTTTTCTATGCTCGTTCCTCTGCATATATGTTTACTCTAAACTTGCTAGGCCCCGCCTTGTAGTACTTGTTTAGGATAAATGTGGAGATGGGTCTACCCTCATCATCCAACACAATTGTCCAATAGCAACCGTGAAAGTAAATGTGAGATGTAGCTGTTACTAGAAAAACAACAAATAATCAAATGAGAACATGACTACAGAAAACAAACACCAAGTCGATTAGAGAAACAGCCGAATATTCTGGATCAAACGCGATATTCCAAAACAAACGCTATGACGAAGACAAATACCTAAAATTCAAATGCTGGTCATGCCAAGGAGAGGGACATAAACGTTCCTTCAATAAATTTTGTTGTTATGATTATTGAATTAAATGACTATATTATTTTAAATATTTTTTTACAACTTTTGAAGTTGTTTAAATAATTCAAATTAAAACGGATAATTTAAAACATGTTATCCGAAAAAAGAGTTCTAATTCCGATTTCTATTCAAACTTCTACTGAATTAAATTCTCTAAAAAACAAAAGTTTCTTTGAAGCGATTTCTGATGGTGATTTTCTTTTTTATGTATTAAATTCAATAAACGATATACCAAACGAATCTAATGACAACGAAGCTCATATAGAATCAAAATTCAAGCTTAAGAATTCTCAAGTGGTAAATTTATTATTAATATTTTACATAAGATAATATAGTTTGGTATGAAGAGTTAGATGACGTAATTAGTAATAAATATATTTTTAGTTTCAGAATAAAAATTGTAATAAAATATACAAAAGTCAATTAGGAGCTTTAATAGAAAATTATAATAATGAGAGACCAATTAAAAGAAAGAATACATTTCAAAAATTAGTGAAACTCGAGTGTTCTGATATAACTTTTGCACAGAAAGAAAAGCCAAAATGTCCAGATAAAGATCAAGTGGAATCACCATTTAAATACTCATTTGATATAAATTGCGCCGCCGCCGCAGCCGCCTCAAACTCTCTAGTAAAATTTACGTGTCATTGCTTAGTGGAATTCTCGGATTTCTATGAGTTTTCAGAGCACACAAATCAATGCGGTAAAGGGAAATTATGGGAAACGGCAATTAATAGGCAATTAAATAAAACGAGTCGATTGAAAATGATTCGGAACGGCGATGGCAAATACGAATGCAGCCGATGCAATAAATCATTCACAAGCATTCTCTCGCTGCGACAACATTGGGATGGAATCCATCGGGAACATGGGAAATATATCTGTGATAAATGCTCCAGGAAATACCGCTGGGCCACTTCGTTCCATTACCATAAAAAGAAATGCGGAAAAGAAAATTAAAATTGTTTTGTCTTGACTTTATTTATTTTTCAACGAATCAATTTATTTAATTTGGAAATTTATATTTGTATTTTGATATGTTTTATGCGGATTGCTGTCGAGTTTTATTGAGGGAGAGTTGAAAGTGTTGAAATTATTTACAAATTTCTCTATCAAAATGAATGCATTAATAAGTAGATAATTATTCGCTTACAGCGCTGGAGCAAGGCAGCTCGGAAGGTTTTAGTCATTTTTGTTGACATGGCTTAGGAGAAGCATTATATCAATACAGTTAAAGGTTTACACAAGAGTTAATATTGATAGAGCTGATTGCATTATTTTCACATTGCATACGTTCGGTAAGTTATTGGTGGAACAAGATTTAATATACAAGATAAATTCCCAAGTTACCACACGCAAAATTACTGCATACCACTCGGCACCTATTGCTAGGCAGCGTTGGTACTCGGTAATTTAATAGATTCAATGAACTATTAAATAAGTACGAATTCAAAAGATGGTAATGTTTATAACCAAACATTTGCACATTTGACTGTGGTGATAACTTACGGACACTGCTGTTGACAAAGCTTTCATAAAAATTAAATAAATCCATAACATTTATATTAGCTATCAAAATTATTTGAATTATCAAAACATATAATTGATTTTTTTCACAACTGTTATTGAGTGGAAATATTTTTGAAACATTTATGATCAAGTTGTGGGAATTTATCAGTTTCGATGCACTAGTAATTTGCATCATATATTTATTAAAATACTGAATTTTTGTCAATTGTTGAGGTATATATATAGTAGTTTTTTTGTAAAAAAAATAGGTTCAACAAGTGATTTTAAAAAAAAACTATTTCATATCACTCGTTAAGTTAAATAACAACTTCAAGGTACTTTCAAAATGTATTTAGTTTTCTTTATTGTTTTTACAAAATCCTTGTTAAAGGGGGAAAATAAAATAGAAATTGGTGTGAAAAAATTCATAATAAGCCACACAGTTTGGCCAAGTTCTCGTCTGACACACATTCGCGACTGCGTTCTTTGCTGTTGGTATCTACGGCTGAGTGTCTTCCATGAAGCAACCACGAACCAACATATCTTGTGAGATCAAAACGTGTGAGTGGAAGTTCAACTAATCTTATAAATAAAAGCGAAGATACAGTTGTTGTCATCAATGACGCTCTTGCCGGGGTGATGATAAGATTCATTTGCGAAAACCCTCGCTCAGCTTCACTTGAAGAAATTGGGATTGTACTGAGAGCAATTTGCAAAGAAAAAATTTATCAGGAACACTTTTTTACCGTGATAATTATCGAAAACTATACACGATCTAACGCTCCTTTAGACTTTCGTTGACAAAAATTTCTATCCCTCTTAAATTATCTAGTTTACAGGATTTGAAAATGTTTGATCGCCTTACCTAAACATCCATTGATGTTACCCACTATAGTCATGTCGCACTTCCCTCATTTTATTAGTGCCTATTTCGGACGAAGTTTCCATCGTGCATTGTAGGTTGTACAACGGCGGGCTACCATTCTGGTACAGTGCACTGTGAAGTGTCCAATCTTGCGGCCGCCAAGGGATCAAACTCCGTGTACTCAATGCATTCCAGCTCACCAATTTAACATCGAAGCCTAGCATTTTTCAACACCGTTTGAACTTCTAACATCATATGAAAATATAATAATTTAGGGGGATACCAAAAGACATCGAGGCCATCCAGAATAAAAGTTAAAGTTAAAAAATGACGCATATAATTACCGAAGATATATTACAAGACAATACAAAACTAGTTACAAGTCCACACGAAATTAAAGTGCATAAAAGTTCAAAATTGCAAATTTGTAAAGCTTTAGTTGTAAATTATGAAAATAACTGCTGCTTATATACTAGTTGCATGTTTGGGTGCGACCAATCAGAGAATACCTGCTCTTTTTCGGGGTTTTTAATTATTTTAATATTTTTATCCTTTTCCACTTATTTTTGGTATTATTTTTTCAATTTTCAATTTTTTACTTTTATTTTGACTCTTTCACTTTTTTGTTCTTAAATATTTTATTTTTGGTCACCACTTCCGATTGTGTATTTTCTAAACGTTCTTTTGCAAGGGTTTTGCGGTTTTATGTTTTATTCTGTATCTTTTATGCAACTGTAGGCTTTTCAGTATTTTATTAATATTTGCTTTATTCAATTTTTGTTGTTATTTTTATTTTGTGGCTTATAGCCCAACACGTGCAAGATGAAATATCGGCGGATAGTTTTAGTCAAGGCGTACCAACGAAGCAATAGCAGTGAACAAACTTACTTCAATAATAGATTCATTTAGATCGGTAAAATGACGAGGCAATCACAAAAAGCGAAATATAAAATATTGGTTAACCAATTTACCACATCAAGTTGAATAAGACATGTGGTAACAATGACTAACCCTGCTACTATAAATATATCAGAGTGAATGCAGATCACAATTTAAACAGCTATGAAAATTAAGGCATCTAAACCAAAAGTAATGAATACATTGGATGAACTGCACGGAAACTCTACAAACCCGGGAGGTCAATTACACGCGGCGGATTACCACCCGAACATGTAAGGCTGCCACAACGGACAACTGCCAGACGAGGATGTCAGACGCTTAGGGAATGGAGGTTGGCTCTTGTAATTGGTACTCTTGGTATCGATATAATACCTCTATTCTTAAAAAATAGGTCTATCAGAAAGTGAGATTAAAACCCTTTCTGAAAAAGCATCTGTGGCGGCTTTAAAGTCTAGCTACAATATCTACAGAGAACATATATAACATAACTGATATCCTTATCTTAATTACAGCCTTTGTTGTGTTCTGCTACTGTCATTGTTCCTATTATTATTGTTTAATATAATTATTATAATTATTCTAAAAAATGGCGGCGAAAAGAGAGAATTGAAATGAAAGAAAGCTGAGAACCTGATACAAAATGATTCATATTAAAACTCAATAATATCAAATGTCCCGAATGAACCTGACTCTTCAACAACAATGTTACAATTTATGCAAACCCTTAAAAGAAAAGAAAATCAAAGAATAAAAAAAAATCCATTCCGAAGAAAAATGTTTTTAAAAGAAAATAAAGTTTTTATCGTTTTTTCTTCTTTTTTTCCACCTATGAAATACTTGCAAAGTATACTCTTTTTGAACAAAAATTAGTTGGTCACCTTATTAATATGTACAATTATTATAATTATATATTATTATTTTATTAATTTTAAAGATGTAGAAATTATCAAATTTTGTGTAATCTATAATATGAAGAAGAATTTATCAATTTAAATTTAAATATAATTTCATATAGATTATATAGTATGTTTAGGGCTGCCAGATTTTCACAAAGAATTTTTCAAATAAAAAATTAAACCATTACTTCAGCAGGTTAAGTATATAATTAAAAAATAACTTAAAAATAAAAATATTCATTTCACATTTTAAAAACGAAAATCAAAAATAAATAAATTCTTTAACATAAAAAAAACATAAAACCGGGACAATCCCAGTTTTCCGGGACGTCTGAGAGCCCTAAGTATGTTGAAATGTATACTTGGAATCATGACTCATTGAAAGAACTATCGAAGCTTCAATAATAACCTAATGAATAAATGTTACTTAAATAATTATGTTATTAAATAAATATTATGGAATTTGAATCTTGGTTGTTTAATTATGATTTCAGAAGAAAGCGATTGCAACGTAATTTCAACTAACATGGTGACCACTCAAACGAATATAGAAGAGTTCATATTGCCAAATCTACACATCTTTCTATTTAACTCATATTGTTCACAATGCTGGCACAGTTGTAGATCACAATCATTTAGACAAGTGATCGGGAAAGATTTTTGGTCGTGGGAAAAATTCGTTTAAGATGAGATTTTTGGTCGTGTGTAAAATTCGTTTAAGATGAGATTTTTTATACTTGTAGCGGGTCAGAGAGCAATTTTATATGAAAGTAATTTTTAAAAAGTTGAGTGGTTAAGTTGCGCTATGAACTTGTGTAAAACCTTTTTTTGATTTCCAAAATTCAATACGTGCTTCTTGATGTTTTCCAATTTTTCATCATTTGGCATCTCACTTACAGCTTTATGTTTGGACGAAAAGTGCCTCTCAACATTAAAGGTTCGACTAGTAATTATATCCATACATAAGCAACACATCATACGGTTACCACTCTCAATACATCCATAGTTCTCTTTCCATATAGGTTGAAATAATCTCCCAAAAAAGAATTATATTCACCACTATACAATATATTTATTTACCAAAACGTTTTTGCGCTAGAAACGAAAATTTATCAATTTTTATACGAATTAAAAGTTTTGAAATTCGTTACAAAAACAATTGCTGGGAAAATTTTTAATTTTATATGAAATTTATGGTGAACTAAACAACAAATCCACCTAAGTTTACATAGATATTCTATCAAGGCAATCGTCCAATGTCAAATCAACAACTGAAATTTCATCTGTCGTTTCGCCGACTAAAACTCATCCGATATAAAATCCGAAAACAATAAACGATGTGATGTTGAAGCAGGAAAGTCTCTATCGCAAATCAACACCTAAAGTGTCAAGATCTTATGAAATTTATTCACACGATAGCAATGCATCAATTTCTCAACAGGACGAAAATAATAATGATCAATTGATAGCCATCATCTCAAACAGAATATCATCAAATATCGTAAAAATTCGTGATTTTTTAAAGACTTATGTAAAAAAATGTGATTAAATTTGTTTAAAAAAATAGTTTGTTTATATACTCTATGTAAATAGTTTTAGTTTAAAAATATTTACTTTAAATTAAAAATAAAACATAATCAAGAACTCTAATTTTAGAATATCATGAAATTTGAAAATAGAAATATAATGAAGATGGAAGTTTGTGGCTTAATTGATACTTTAACGAAATGTTTTCTAGCGTCTTTACCAGAAAATGGTCTATACTTTATTCAATTATTATTGGAGGTTTTCTGTCTCATTCCATCAATCTGTGTATTACCCAATCAAACTAATATATTACTCAATACTAAAAACAGAATTCCCACGCCAACTAAAGATTTGTTGTAACCAAAATTTATTGTTTTTGGAAACTACTTTACAATTTCGAAGAGGGTAAAATTAACTGA
This sequence comes from Schmidtea mediterranea, assembly GCA_022537955.1. Classification (NCBI taxonomy): domain Eukaryota; kingdom Metazoa; phylum Platyhelminthes; order Tricladida; family Dugesiidae; genus Schmidtea; species Schmidtea mediterranea. The sequence goes on along the minus strand of CM039679.1, from coordinate 3,291,380 downwards.
TTCTTTGGGTCACTTTGTGCGCCACGGCTCATAGTTTTCAGAGTGCTGATTTAGACAAAGGAGTTCCTTTTTTAATTTTTTTGATAATAAAACTGAAATTGGATTCTCTCGTTTGAGAGGACTTTCCAATGTTGGAATATTACAACTGGTCGATCATAATTCTGAAAAGCGAACTTTCACGTTCCGTGTGAATTTCAAGATAATATAGGCAAAAAGGTTGTCCGGAATAAAATGTCCGCTACATGGATTATAACTCAAGACGTACAAATATATATTTGAACATTTATTATTTAATCAAAATAGGATCCATAAACATTAATACACTTTTTCCAACATTACGGGAGCTTTTCTATACCTTCTTTAAAAATTCTCTCATGTCTGAAGTCGAACAAAGTGACAACTGTCGATTTTATCTCCTCCAAACCTTTGAACTTCCTGCCCTTGATATAAAAACCTTAATGTCTGAATATCTGGAAAGCAGTTGGTGATTTTACGGGTGAGTTAAGTGGATGCAGTAAAACTCTAACTCCTAAGCCAAATTTTTTATAGTGATTATCGATACGTGATGTCTAACGCAGTGTTTCTCAAGCTTTTTTTAACCACCGCCCCCTTAAGATACACAATTTGATTTGCCACCGCCCACTAAAGATCATTTAATTGGATAATACACAAAATGTATTACATGTAAATAATAAATTTTATCGGTACAGAACAATTGCTACCGGATTGCTCCAATAGCGTTATTTAACAGAAACTTGCTACAACCTGATTGCGTACGGCGTGCGGGCTATCCTACGACCCTAACCCTATAAGTCATGAGATATGAGCTATTCCCCAACTGGGAGGGAATAGCCGACAAATGCAATGAGAGCTACAATAATAGGATTGACCGTTGCGGTAGTTTTTTCAGAGAAAAGGAAAACTTTCAAGCAGAGAAAGATAAGAGGAAAAGCGCATGAGATGAGTTGATCATTTGGGAATACGGTCGAGTGATTGGCTACGTGAATTTGATAATATCCCAGTTGCTGGTATCATAGCAGTTGTCAATGGATATTGTGTGTGGTGAGCCAGATTTGCAAGTGGTAATGCTCCAAGACCGGGTTACCAATTTAGATTATCGGAAGATCTCGTTATCGAGGTGATATTATTGGAACGGGTCAGAAAGATAGCTGATGGAGCTTAACAATAATCACAGAGAAAATACCATCCACTTATATTTGCGAAAGCGCCACCGAATCCAAAAGCTAACAAACTTGAATTATATTGAAACCTTCAGTGTTCCTGCTAAAATCATTGCTATTCAAAACCGGCCGGTATCGTGCTAGATCTCGGAGATGATAAACCGCTTGCAGTTGGGATTTGCTTGACCTCCTGCCATTTGTACAGTTGATTGATCAGTATGAGACTTAATTGGTTATTTCACGACAGTGCTGTTGCTTATATCAGAGATAAAGAGAGTATCAATTATGGGCGCTTTTTGATTGAACGAGGTGTTAATATTGATTAAAATGTGCAAAATATAGATTTAGAAGTGTAAAAGGTTAAAATGCCATTTCTGAATGTTTTGAGTTCGCAAACTGCTTTGTCTCACTATAAAGTGAGCATTATTGATTTTTACGTGTAAAATGTTCTATGATGAATATATGTAGTCCGGTTATAAGTTTTAATGTTACTATCAAACCCTTCTCCTAATAATGATTCAAAAGTGCTAATAATGAATTGTTGAAAGTTTTGATGAAGCAAAATACATTCACATATAATAAAGATTTTTAAATTATTGATTTTGAGTGTTCAAGTGTGAATAAATAAGTGAAAAAGTTTTCTTAATATAAATATGATCAAATCCTTGTTGATTCGTGTTGTGCACTCGATTATCGATTTCCGGTTTTTTGTGATTTCCAATCGGTGCGCTGGACAGATTTTTACCGTTTACACATTGTTTCACTCTAAAACGTGTGCTCCATCTTGTGGTGATAATTAAATTTCAAAATATTGATTTTTACACATTTTGGCTATCAGACCCAATCAAAGCAAACTACACAAACAATTTATAGATCGTTACACTCGAAATGAAGTGCTCATTAAAATGTTATGAAATTTTTTCTGATAATTGCGAAAAATTTTAATTTTTCCACAGAAAAGATTTTCCAGCATAATGAGAGAAGCTTTGGGATTTTTTGAAATTTATCTCTGGAATATTATAGAGCTCATCGAAATCTATCGGCTTGCTGACCACGATTCTTTCATTTCTCATTCAGAAAGCCGGTAAATTTAAGAAAAGGAAAATTCATATTATTTACCAGTTATCGCGCATTACCTAAATAACTCCTGAGTTAATTGAAAATTTTTCTGTCTAAAAATATTGAGTTTAGAAGTTACCGATTTCAGAATTATTTAGTAAATCAGTTTCTGTCAAAAGAATGGAAATTCCTCAAGATATCCCTAAAGAATCCTCCATATTTTTATTTTGAATAAAAACTCATTATACTAATTAATATATATTTGTTGATTATTATCATAAATTTATACTGAAAGTTAAATAGCAATAATAATTCTGAAATGTAATTATTTCTATTTGATAATGTAATCTATTGTTAATTATGGCATAACAAAATCTCTAAGACCAGATAATTAGAATTGTGTAATTAGATCTGAGATATTAATTTCAAAACATCATATAAATTATAATTATGTAATTTGTTTAAAGATTATATGAACCAATTACCTGTTCCGGTACAGGACATGGCGTACTCGAAGTAGCTGCCATGTAACTCCATATATAAAAAATAAGAATAAGATGAATAAAGATCAACAAAAAGTCTGGAAAAAGAAATAATTTATCAAATTATCTGTAAACAACAAACATTTTAATGGTCTTGAATTATCAATTCCTAAATTAAATTTCATTTATTGTTGCATTAAAATATTTCAAAATTACTAAATAAAATTATTTGTATAATACTCACAAAATAAGTCCAACAAATTAATAATACAAAAATCATAATTGGAAAACATTTCCATAACAATTTAAATTTCATAACAAATTAAAACTCATAATAACGCGCTCAGTTGATTAATAAAACAAAACCACATTTTCAATTCTAATTTATCAAAAAAAAGTTTTACAATGCGATTTCATACAAACAATAACCAAATAATTGTAAATTATGCTTTATTATGCTTGATACTAATTTCGAAATATCTTAATCATAAAATACTCTATTCTCATTTTTACCGAACAAAACTTCACGAATTTCCGGAATTAATTGTTGACTAAGTAATTTTAATCTGCTCTCTAATGTATTGACAACTTTCATTCTGCCGTTCGGTACGATCAATTCAACCCCGCCAGCTCTAGAATTATTATTATTGATTATAAATCATAACGCATTAATACTACTTACATCTCATCCGATAAGCATTGATCTCTATTCACAGACAATTCCAACTTCATATCAGTCTTTTCTTCGTATTTCGAAGCACATTCTTCCAAAATTTCCTAAATGAAAAATTGAAATTAATTGCTTTTGTATTCGAAAAAAAGTTTGTAATGAAATTTTTACCTCGACTAATTTAATGTCAGATTGGCGGCATCGAATAATTACTTTCGGTTCTAACAGTTGAAATAATCCCTATTATGTGATTAATTTAAAATGATTTCAATTTCGGCTACTTGAACGATAAGACGTTTCATTGTTTCCTTATACTTATGCGGATCATTTGTAAGGTTATACAATTGCTTCTGAGTTTCTTCTAAAACATCTCTAATGTGTTCCTGTTGACAACCTAAAATCTTTAATCGGGCTTGATTCATCATGTTTGAATGTTGACTTAAAATAAAATTGTTGTTATATAAAATAAAAAATTATTATAATACATTTTTTTGCGTTGTTCTAATTTCTTTTCTTCTTTTGTGAAAAATTCATTCATTTTTGATCGCTGATCTTGAACCAAACGTGATTTCTCTATTTCAAACTCTTCATCTGCCTAAAAATATTTCATAACAGCAATATTTTAGAAATTAATTATAAACCTTAGAATTTATTTCATCAACCTTTTCTTTGGCTTCTTGCTCGATAAAAGATATCATATTTTTAATCTTAATTTAAATTTATATAATTTTTTTAAAAAATTTACAAAAAACACTTGTTTTCGAACATCATCGTCTGTTAATGCCATTATTAAATAATTATAATTGATATATTAATTAATTTATAAAAATATTAGGAATTATTTATGAAATATCAAATTGATTAGTTTAAACACTAAAACATTCACTCAAATAAAATTAAAAAATAATAAAAAGATATACTAAAGGATATTTATTTAAAACAGAGTTTTGAATATTTTCAAATCTTAAATTTATTTTTGTGATTAAATGCATTATGTTTTTAATATATTTTAAACTTTGTTTAAAAAAGATAAAAGTAAACTCATAAAATTTTAATCACGAATGAATATAACTTAAAGATGAAATTTTTAAAAATGACAATAAAGTAATCGCAAAACTTAATTAACTCCCATGATACTCCTTATAAGGTGACTTGGTAACATACTGATGAGTATCTGGATATTAATTAAAAATTTATTTTGGTGTTGCCAGGTGAACAATAAACAATTTCCTATTGGTGGGTTTCTGGGTGTTGCTATTTTGAAACTATATGGTTGTTACCCAGACAACCCCATACAAATATTCTTTCGTCCACCACTCGCACCCGTTGCTAAACAACGTTGGAACTGGTGGGTTACTGGGTATTATATTTTGTTTTAAATTCCCTGTAGTTGCCCAGGTAACGCCACATAAATATTTTCTTTACTGCCACTCGACACCCGTTGCTAAGCAACGTTGGAAATGTGCCAAAGCGGGTAGGTCGTTCGCAAAAAGTGAGCGCTATTTCTAATGCTGTAATTGCTCGAACGATCTCTGGGTTCAAGGAGCTGTCGTTAGAAGACTTGTGCTCGCTTTAGGTCATTTGGTCCCCTTTAAGTCACAGGCTTCATCACTCATGTTCCCTGAGTTCTTTAGTCAACAAAAAAAAATATTAACGAATATATGATGAGAATAAAACTAGTGAATACTTATTAATGAATGAAAAAACCAACTAAAATAAAACTAGATAAAACAAATTTTCTATAAGAAGTGAATCAATTTCAGTTTGTAGGCTGCGTTATATTTAGCAGTCGCGCGGCCCGTCGTTTGGCCCGCTCCTTGCGTCCTAGACGATGACTGTTCTTTATTGTGGTCGGGGTTGACGGTGTGGTCGTCGTTGGAGCTGCCACCGTCTCTCGGTAAGCCAATTGGGCGGGGGCAAAAACAAGGGAGTACGTTACAGCGGCTCCTTCTTGGCAGGCCGCTAAGGCGACCTCCAGCCCCCTTATCTGAGTCTTGAGGCTCTGGTTCAATTATTTTTCGTCGGCCCATCCTTTTTGAGCTGCTGAAATTCTTTGGTACACTGACCGGGCATTCCTTGGGTAGCCTTTGTTTGTTGAATTTCGCTGGTTAGTTGTTTAATCTGATCGTAGAGTTTTTTATTGGTTTGTCTTGCGTGGGTCAGCTCCGTTTGTATTGTCTGTAGGGGTTCCATTTCTATAACGACAAAATTAAATTCTTTTACTATACCCAAAATTTGTTAAACGTGAACTTGATTTCAAACATACATCTGTAAATTCATACTATGAACTGAATAACAAGTAAAATCTTAATTAACAGCTATTTATTTAAATCGCATTCATACAAAATTAAAATGTCTATAGCTGATAGCCCAGTGAGATCAGGGCTCTTCAAAGAATCTTTTCACTCCCTCTTCCGCGGAGTATCCTGGGTATATGAATACGGGTCGCTTAGTATTTCGGAAAGGTCTGGAGTTGAGCGGCGGCATACCCGGGTAGATGTCCGCAATTCGTCCGGCAGAGATGTCGTCCTCCACGTTGGCCAGGTATTGTCTGGCCCTGATCACGTGAAAGTCGACCTGCCGCTGATGGTCCTCTAGGCGAGCGAGGAGATAACGGGCATGATCCCGTATCTCTTGGGCCGGATACTGATTGTCATTTTGATCGTTCGGCATGCGTGGGGTTTTGTTCCTTCCTAACAATTGTTGGATGGTCTGATGAAGCCTGCTGGATTGGGGTTCCTCGTAACCTCTTGCTCGCCATTCTTGTCTCCAAGCCTGTCGCCATTCATCAGCAACGTGAGTGGGGACCCGAATAAAAGGTCCTGATCTTTCTGAAACACGGTATTATCAAACGAATTGTCATGGCTGTAAAAAAAAACTAAAAAAAAAACATCACTATTTCTATCATAGTCCGAAATGTATAGTATCAAAATCAGGGCAAACCTCTCAAATAAATTCAATTTTTATAGCGTGGGCCCGGCTTCCTGTTAATTATAGTACTCAATGGTAGTCACAAATCGAACTTACGGTTATGATTTTATGTTGATTACGCACGGCGACACTTACTCTATATATTGCATTTATGGAATCAATTTTAATCGAACCCAAAATTTCCTGTGTGATGGCCAACATAAACAAAGATAATTATAAGAAATTAACTAAGACAACAAAAAATTTTAATTTTTAAATTCACTTCTAATATATTCATGTCTAGTAACCATAAATGACAAAATCTAGCACTTTAAACTAATGGTGAATAATCGCATAATAAATACAAAACCACGTCAAGCACAAAGGAGGGTAATATGAGGAACAATGTTAACTGTAGATATCCTCGCTAAGGAATTCATACAACTTCGTAATGTTTTCACAATCCATTAATATCGGTGGACTGGAATTAATCTCTATTGTTTCGTGGAAAAATCAAGGTAATTGCAGCAAAACATCTAAATGGTAAATTCCAGGTCACCTTCGGGAAGTCGATTGAACCTGATCATCTCTTGCCAAACCCTACTCTTTCGTGTTTTGACATCAAGACTCATTGTATAATGCGTTCTCGAGCAGCTTGGCGGTGCTTAGTCCTGGCTATGGTAAATTAGCAAATTTTTTATCATGTCTCGTACTCCTTCTTACCGTTGATTTCCAAGATCCACCATTTCCCTAATATAGATAAAGTAAAAACGTATTAAAATTCATCTCGTTAATTCGTGAACTCTGAAGTTTAAAAATTATTAGAATCGATTACTAGGATTATAATTATTTATGTAATTAGTAGGAAAGTTATTTACATTAGCGATCTCGAAAATAGTTATACATACTCAGAATCAAAATTTAACATAAATTCGTGGATCTGGATCCCGCGTTAATTCACTTCCTGACTCCTTGGTTGCGGTCATCTCCTTATCGAAATTCCATTGTCGATGCATTTTTTAAATGATTAGTGTTTTTTCTCTCTATTTGAAAACGTTAACTGATAATCCGAACTCTATTGATGCCTATTATATGAAGCGGTGTGTCGGTTACAGAAGTGAGGTGACGAACGTGTATGCCTGTCATCGGTGTGTGTTCGGGGAAAAAGTCATGCCGGCTAGCATTAAGGGAGTCCTTTGCACTGTGCGAGTATGTACTGTACTACTAGTATGGGCGTGTGGTGCTGGCCATTTCTCGGGGAATTATGTCGGTCTCCGTCTGATGTGTATCTACTCGCGATTCAGCGATCGTGACATTTTCGCGAAATGTCACATTCAAAAGATTTTCTCATCTATTGGTTTGGGTTATATATTATAGATACAAGAGTCAGCCATACTATTCGTTCCATGGTTTGTTGGTGACGGTTCCTCTCTTTCCCGATCTTTTATTTCCGAGGTAAATTATTTATTAGACATAGACCAAAGGAAATGTGATTTCTAGTGTTCACAATTGTCAGATCTATTGAATCCTATTTGAATTCTGTCCTTACTATTTCCCCTCGTGGCTCAAGCCAGATTTTTGGTATGTATTATCGTGAATTTACTTTATTAACTATTACTTTTATCCTTTTTAGTAGTATTTTCTGGGCGTCGGAATTCCTCACTCAACAACCAGAAACTGGATTCGAATTTGGGTTTATTCATTCAATTTAACAATCTCCTTACTTCATCATCAATCATTAAGGTGTCGACCAGGGAAAGCTTTGGGTCTATTAACAGGTGGCTGGTTCGAATACTCGACTGAGATATCAATCCCCTGTATCTACGGCATGGACAGGACCTCGGCCTATCTAGGTTCTCAGGACTACAAGAAGAAATCGGGGCTGTTGTAGTAAGTATCTAGAAATTTGGTTCGCGGTCAAGATCTATTGTAAGTATGTTGGTTCAGTGCGATCAAATTGGGTGCTGTTGAATTTAGGTGTTATTCTGGTAATTCGAAATGTTACTACCATCGCTATGGGGAAACCTTATCTTTGGTTCAAGCATCTGCTGGGTCTAACCCAATTAACAGTTTCCTAAATATTTCTATTCGATTTGGATTTTTCCTAAATGTAAAGGAGAAAAAATTCTATCACCGCTTTAATGGAATTATCGAGTTGGTGCTGGCCATTCTATGTCTATTTGTGATATTGTGGAGTTCATTTTATTTTAGTAAGTGAATATTTTTCTTTAATAAAGGTTTAAAAGGTCTTTACTTTTGTTGTAATTTTTAAAGGATAACAGTTAATTTAATTTCTATTTAAAGGTTTTTTGAATTCCTTAACACTGATTTTTCGAATCCTTAACAATGAACTTCGTTTCTTAAGTTTAAGTATCAACTGGAAAGGGTCATTATATCTAATTTAAGTGATTTTCTACGCTAATGTAGTCAATCCTGAGGTTCCCGATCACTATATTATCTCACTCCTTACTCAATTAGATTTTGGTTGACTCTTAATCGGATATTAGGAGTTTACGATGACTACTGTATTGACTTTAACACCAGGTACCTACTATTTTAGTTTACATTTTAGTTCCTAACAACCACTTAAACCTATGATATTCGTAATCCGAATTTAGAATTATTAATTATTGTACGTTCAGGATAACCGCTCAACATTTATAATTATTTTGACCTCGCCTCTACAGTTTGAAAATTTATAATTATGTTAAACACCTAGTGATAATCTGTATCTATGATCTACTTTGAATTTATAACAACGATTTCATTTTGTATTCCCGTCTCCTTTCCCCTGGTTGATCTTAGGCGCATTATGTTCATATTATAGTTAATGAGTGCCCACTGGACTACTAGGTGTGGTGATTTTGAGCCGTATGTAAATTCAGTTTAGGTCGAGTTTAAAGAAACTGAGAGACGAGGAAATAGCCAAAAGACCACTTCCTTATCCCTCCCTTCTTCTATACGGAATACTATTGACGTTCCGACCCCTGCGTCCCGCAAGCCGGAGTCTTCACGGGCACGAATCATTGGCGATATTCCACGCACTTACACGAATAATATATTGATTTTACTAACTTGTGATGTGTCTTTGGCTGTGGGCCGGAAAAATTTCGACAATAAGAAAACAAATTAATATTAATATAAATAATTTATTAAAATAACATAGAAGTTACCCATCCCATTCGTACACAGAAAAATTAATAAAATATCACGCCGACATCCAAGCAGAGCTCCGTCGAGGTTGCGAGGATGCGACGCGGAGAGAGAGTTCCAAAACAAAACTCACACTCACATCAGTAAAATTGCTTCAAGTTTGCAAAACTGAAAAAAGATTAAAATTGTGTAAAAATGAATCGGTATATATACCTATTTTTTGGCCCTAACCTTGCGTGTTCTTTTTGATTTAGTAAAACAAATTTTGATCTTGGAATTTTCTAGTGTATTCTAATCTTAATTTTTATTATTTTGAAATTTTATTTGACAATATTTTCTTTAGACTTTTAATTGAATTATTTCTAATTCAAATTATTTAATTTTTATTTCATTTTCATGAAATTTGGTATTTTTTAATAAATTGTCAAATTTCGGTCAAAATCGTTGGGTTTTCGTGTTATGCTTATATTTAATTCGTGCGGATCTTGTTGCATTTTGTTATTATTTTAATTTATTTTTATGTTTATTATTTATATTTTATTGTTTTCTCTCTCATATTTTGATAGGGTTTAATTGATGTTTTAATAGGTTTGAATTTAAATCTGAATGTTATATTTGCATGTGTGTTACCGATTCATTTAAACATTTACAAGGCCGTTTGTGTCCTGGCCCAACAGAACTGTGTTCGAGTGGGTGGATCGTCCACAAAAAGTGAGCGCTATTGCTAATGCTATAATTGACCGAACGATCCATGGGTCCAACGAGCTGCCGATAGAAGGCCGATGCTCGCTTTCGATTTTTAGGTCCCATTATTCTCCCATCTCTTTCAAATGTTAACCTATACTCTCATATCATTTATCTTTATGTCCATTCGCTTAGTCCTTCTTATCGTTATCCGTATTGATGAGTTTTCTATGGCCTGTAAACCCTTCGTTATGCTAAATATCCACACAGTATCTCTCTTGCCCTTATACCTATTAAAACTACAATGTTCTCTATTATTGATACTAGCATTATCATTGTTACTATTATATGTATTAATTTTATCAATTGTTACTACTATTACATTTATTATTATTATTATTATTATTATTATTATTATTATTATTATTGGGCCAGAACACGAACAAACTTGGAAATGTTTAAATGAATCAGTAAAATACACGCAAATACAACATGCAGTGTTAAAGTCGACTAACCAACTAACCCTGCTAAAATACGAGAAAGACAACAATTAAATATAAAATTATAAAACATAAAAGTAAATTAAAATAATAACAAAGTGCAACAAGATCCGCACGAAATAAACATAAACATAACATGAGAAAATTAAAATTTGGCCGAAATTTGATAATTTTCCAAAAAATGCAAAATCCATGAAAATGGAATAAAAATCAAAGAATTTGAATTAGAAATAATTCAATTAAAAATTCAAAAGAAAAATTGTCAAATTAAATTACAAAAATAATAAAATTAAGAAAAGAATATTCTTGAAAATAACAAGGTCAAATTTTGTTTTACTAAATCAAAAATAACACGCAAGGTTAGGGTCGTACAATAGGTATATAAACTGATTCATTTTCACATAATTTTAATCAGTTTTACGAAACTTGAAAGTCGTTTTAATCAGTTTTTCTTGGAACAACTCTAGTTGATGTGAGTGAGAGAATTGTTCAAAACTCTCTCCACGTCGCATCCTCGCAACCATAATTGAGCTCTGCTTGGATGTCGGCGTGAGGAGAAGGTATCACTATATGATGTTCGAGACTTTATGTATTATGCTCAGAAAATTTATGAAATGTATTAAATGGCAAAAATAAATATTTGTGAACTGAAATTTTTCCGTCAATGCTGTAATCTTTTCCGGCCCACAGCCACTCACGCACCGCAAGTTAATAAAATATACACACAATTCAGGCTGTGTAGGAGCAGTTTATCTGCCAATAGCCTGTGCCCGTGAAGGTTCCGGTGTGAATAACGCAGGGCCCAAACGTCAAATCATAACCGTTATAGGGGAAATTGGGAGTAGGGAAAGTAGTCTTTTGGCTGCTCCTCCACCGCCAATTTTCCTATAATTTCGACCTAAAATTTAGTTTCACATATCGGCAAAAATCATGAACATTGAGTAGCTCGGTGAGCACTCTTAAAATCATAATATAAACACAATTCTCCTAGGATATTCGGAAATCATTGTTATGTGAAAGATATTCTAACTTGGTAAATTAATTTCGTTAAAATTCATTAATTATTATGATAAAATCATTAGATCAAAACGGACAAAAATTGTAAATCAAAATACCTAGTAAAGATTAGCATGTTCTCATAATAATTGTGGGTTTCTGGGTGTTGATGTTTAAACTATATGGTTGTTCCCCAGACAACCTCCTATAAATGTTTTTTTGCTTGCCACTCGGCACCCGTTGCTAGGCAACGTTGGAACTGTGTTCGAGTGGGTAGATCGTCCGCAAAAAGTGAGCGCTATTACTAATGCTGTAATTGACCGAACGATCTCTGGGTCCAACGAGCTGTCGATGGAAGACCTGTGCTCGCTTTTGATTCTTTAGGTCCCTTTGTGTCGTTAATGTCATCATTAGTATTCATAATTCTCGCGTAAACTTCTCATTCATACAGTGCAATATCCTGATGCTATTTTTACGAATTAACATTTAAAATAACAAAAATTATATATTTTGTAAAAGAAACAACACATTTCGACTCGTCAATTATGGATTGTTTAATAATCGAGCGGCTCGGCACTTCGCCCGCTCTTTACGTCCGAGTCGATAACTACTAGCCTTTTGTGTATTCTTCGGATTTGTCGTTGTCTCTCGGCAGGCTAGTTGGGCAGGAGCAAAGACGAGGAGATATGTTACTGCCGCTCCTTCTTGGCAGGCTGACAATGCCACTTCTAGCTCCCTTATTTGAGTTTTCAGGTTTTGATTCAATTGCCTCTCGTCTGTTCACCCTTTTTGGGCCGCTGTAAGCCTTTGATAAAGCGCCTTTACTTTTCTTGGTTCCAACCAGGCGGCTTTTGTTTGTTGAATTTCTGTTGACAGCTGGATGATCCGTTCGTAGGAATTCTTATTGATTTTCCGTGCGTGCTCTAATTCCTTCTGCAGAATTTCCAGGGAGTCCATACCTATAAGCAATGAAAATTAATTCTGGTCCACAAATCTCTAGTTATTTTATTGATCATCCAAATATTAATGATATCGAACTGACAAAAAATGAAAAAACAATGGAAAATCAGCTAAACGTTTATTCGGAATCTAATTTTAATTTTATTAAATGTCATCGATTCGTTATTGAAAATGCGGGATTCGGTCATTCCCGTCGTCCCGTTCTTCAGGGGTCGGCCGAGCATGAGGGCGCTCCCGATACACGAAGATGGGTATCTCCGTCCATCTCCTGTGACTAGAAAAAGTCCTTTGGGACACGGCGACATCCAGATTCGTGTCCAAATGATCGCCCATCCGGTCGAAGATCGGTACATAGCCGTCGGTCCTCGCGATTATGCCGGTGGCGATATCCTCTACCACGTTCTGGAGGTACATTCTGGCTCTGACCACCAGAAAATCGGTTTGGTATTGTTGTTCCTTGAGGCGGGTGAGAAGGGACATCGCATGTTTGAGAATTTCTTGGGCCGGCGATTGATCCGATGCTCTTCCATTGCTGCAAATGGCAACTCAGCGCCGCTCCTTCTTCGCAGTACCTCCGCTTGGTATTCCCTTGGTTGGGACACGGCGAATCCTGCCTCCCACATGGCCCGTCGCCATCGATCCGCAGCTTGCGTGGGGACATGGCTCTGGATTCTTCTAAACGAGATTTAATTAAATTGATCACTCCCATCTCATGGTTGACAGAATATTGTGTTCCCCGCCCGAAATTCCTTATGCCTTGTATTTTCAACCATTTAGGTACACAAAAGGGAAAACAAAATTCCAAATATTCAAAATAGGGTAATGCTTCAATGACATTGACATTATAAAAAAAAATATTAAAACTTAAAATCAAAATTTTGTAATTTAATAATTCTTGCAGATGTAAAATAATTCCAAACCCTTAAAATACCTAAAAAATTCATTTAGATTAAATTAAAATCATAACATTAATGAAATCATATACTCGATATAAAAAAAATTAATGAAGTTTAGTCACACTGCCAGATGTTCTTAAATGGTTGAGATTCGGGTAACTAATTAGCTGAATTTTCGTGTCTTAAGTAACGAAATTACCATCGCAAAAATTGAGTAAAATTTCTCGCCTACTATTGATTACTTGATCATCCACCCTTATGGAAGCTGCTAATCGTAAGTAATTCCATTGCATCAAAAGTAATCTTCTTTTAATTTAATTATGGGGTTATTATCCAAGTATTTTATATGGGTCGTCGTTCACCAAGGTTATCTAGTCAGGTTGGGTTTTTATTTCTTCGAGAAAACAATGTTTACAAATTCTTACTTCAGTGACATTAATCAAAAGAAATATTTGGCTATTTCGATGATACGAACCTAATAATTATCAATCGCAAGTCGAAACGCTTCCCTAATTCGTAATTAATTATAGTGACGTCCCAATCATTATCTAACAAAAAAAATATTAAAATAAATAATTGAATAAAATAATAACCACAAAATTAACATTCTTATATAAATCTGATAAAGGTGTTTGAAATTATTTAAATAAATTTTATTTTATGAAAACTGACTCCGAAGAATCAGTGCGTCCTTTTAAGGGGACTAGCCCGACCATTAGTAGGTCAGACTCGATCAAGTTTTCTTTGGCTTTTATCTTGTTCTCTCCTCATCTGTCCGGTTGAAATAACCAGGCAAGTACGGTTCGGTTTCCATCTCCGGTTCCTTCCTCAGCTCAGGTCCAGCTCCATCGCCATCTCAGTATTGTTTATAATATGCTTCAATTTATTTGTCTTGGCATAATCAGTTTTGCTTGTATAAATTTGGGATCATAATGTATTGGAATTCCACATTTATCACGATCAAGCATAATCAAAATTGGATTGGGTAAATTAAGGTAATATTTATATAGTATTTCGGGAACATTTATGGTTTGATTGCCAGTTCAACAGGATTTGATATTAGGCAGTATTTCTTCAGCATTCCTTCAGCAATCCCTTAGCATTCCTTCAGCAATCCTTCAGCAATCCATTAGCATTCCTTCAGCAATCCTTCAGCAATCCTTCAGCATTCCTTCAGCATTCCTTCAGCCTTAGCTAAGATGTTATCTAAAGAATCATATATTTGAATAAGGGCTTTATTTGTTTTTTCGTTGTTATCTTGGTAAGCATCATTAATCAGTGTAGGATCAGGCATTCGGTGTTTTTGATATCTTTTGAATTGGAGTTTTGAGTAGTGTGTTGTGGATTCAGGATAGTATTTTATGATACGTTTTTGTATAAAATCTTCAGCTGTAGAGGAGTTATCGCTTTCCTCATTATCATCATTATCGCTATCGTCGTCTTTGCTGTCATCATTGCCACTGTCGTCATTAATCAGTGTACGATCCGGCATTCGGTATTTTTCATATCTTTTGAATTGGAAATCTGAGTAATGTGTTGTGGATTCATCATAGTATTCTGTGAATCGTCTTTGTATAAAATCTTTGGCTGTAGAGGAATTATCACTTTCCTCACTATCGTTATTATCACTATCATCATCTTCACTGTCGTCAGACTGAAATGGAGAGTCATCTGTATAACAGCTATTCATTTGCGTATATCCGTAATCTCGTACTAGGGGATGTTTTCTAATGTATGGTTCATTTAAAAATATGTTGTGATCTGGATCGTGCCTAACGTAGTGTTTGTAAGTAAATTTGCAAGCTGATTTTTTGTATGCTATATTAAGGAAGTTATGAAAGTCAATAGTTAAGGAGTGAATATAACTATGATTGTAAAGATTGCTTTCTATTTTGTAGTGAGTTGGAACAAAGTTGTTATCAAAGGGATATGGTTTGTAAAGAATGTGTTTTGTGCAGGTATTTGTTGAGTTAATACTAAGGTTAGTAATGTTAGCTTTATACAGTGAGTTGATAGAAGAATCAGATCCATCAGCAAAGTTATCAATCAGGTTTGTAAGATCGATCCGAGATGAATTGCAAGAAGAGTAGAAGATATCATCAAGGCAGTTATATGGATGTTTGGTTAAATCTGTTTTAGGGGTGGAGCTTATAGGTTTATTATTTGATTGGTGTTTTGTAGGTGTAAGTATAGATTTATTTGGTTTTTCGTTGTTATCTAGTTTGCCTATGTATTTAGTTGTCAAATTGTCGATGTTTTTATTATGAATTTGGTTTGGTGTAAGAATATTCAAGCTGATGGGCGTTGAAGTGGTAAAAATGGTAGATTTTTGTTCTAGGTTGTTACTTTCAGAGTTATGAGGACACATATGGGAAGTGATAGGTGGAACAGAGTCAGTGGTGAAAGTAGGATTATCGTTGTAGGATGTAATAAGAGATGAGTAAGTTATCGGCATTTGGAAAGTTTTAGAGTCATCAGGAGCATGAAGGTTTTTGGTGATATTATTTAGTGCTTGTGGTTTATTAATAGAGGTGGAAGTTTTACTAACAGCAGCTGTTTTGCTTTGTCGAAGGTCAGTGAGTCGGCCGCAGGCCGACGAGCTGCGTACACTATATTTTTCGCTCGCCGGAGGCTAGCGAAAAATTTTTTCATGCTTGTTTTTTGGAACTAAACTGGTTAAATTTGAATATTTAAACAACATTCTTTTGATTTTAAGTTTTATAATAAAATAAAAGTCATTTAAAATTAAATTAATATCACGTTTAAAATTCTTTTTAATATTTATAAAATAATTTTCAGTGTTTCAAAAATAATTGTTAGTCAAATTTCCTATTTTATATAATAGAGGTATGTCATATTTAAAGTTTTTGTTAGTTTTTTGGTATTTTTTGTTGAGTAAGTTTTTTAATTTTAAGTAAAATATGTAGAAATAGTCAATTAAAAATTTTATAAAACGTTTTTCATTTTTTATTTCGAGTTTATTGTTAAGCAAATAAATGTTAAGATTATTAAAAAAATTGTCAGTACAATTATTTAGTGATATAAAGATATTTTCAGAGTTTTTAAAATTTTTACTTAATGCGTTTCTATAAAAAGTAGGCTGTGCATGTTGTGTTTCTATTGTTTGTGCATGTTTTGTTATATTCTCATAATCATTTGTTGAGATGTTTTGTATTGTTTTTGTATAAGGTTTTTTATTAGTATTTAAAAGATTTTTGGTATTATTAAAATATTTTTCATTAAAGAAGAAATTTAAGTATTTATGATTTATCAATCTTTCATAAGTTACCGCATCCGTAATAGCATCCTGAAAAGTTTTTAGTGCATAATTAATTTTCGATTGAAAGTCTTCATAATGGAGGGGTTTTGTAAGAAGTAGTTGCATAGTTTCAGTGATTTTGATATCAAAAGTACAAATGTTGCAAATTTCTTTCCAGTATCGGGTAGCATCTGTTATTGTAACTTCTGTTGTACCGTTCAGGAAAACAAACATCCTGTAGTGTAATTCAATTATATGAGGATCATAATTATTTTCATCTGCTAATATGCGTAGTTCAGATAGACTGGATTCAAATATAGTATCGGTTGGAGGCAGGATATTGTGAGATTCATCAAAACAGGTATTCATATTGGTATTGGCTAAAATAGTTGTAAATGATTGTTCAGAAATAAATAACTTATCAGGCCCGGATTTCGGCTCAGTGCTATCGAATGTCAATGTGTAAAATTTTTTCATGCTTGTTTCTAGTAGGGACTAACGTACATTATGACTATCTAATGAGCACAAAAATTAAAATTAAAAGGTTTATTTACTAAAAGGGATTCACAATAACTAAATTTGGATTATTTCGTCTTATCTTCGTTGTTAAGTTTAGTCACTTTGGCATGGTTTGGTTATTAATTTATCTATGATCTGGAATCCGGGAGAGTGCATCAAACCGTGGGATACTTCCTTGTTAGAAATGGTTTGGTTTTCGGCATTTTTATAATTATCTCCAAAGGAAGTGTTTCGAATTGTTTGGATCGTTTTCTATGGCTAGCGGATTACGCCATCAAAAATCCCTGCGTAACTTTTCGATCATCGACTACTTTAGTTATGAATGGTTCGGTATCGTATGTTTCCTTGAATTAGTTTACATAATCGCGGCGGGTTGGGGTTTGGTATGTTATATATTTTTCTAATCCATCAGGGTTATCGACTTTTCTAACTTAGAAGACACCGTTGAGATTATTGTTGTGAGATTTTTTCTAGGACTCATACAGATCAATGACAATTTATGAAAAGATCAAAATTTACTTGACGGTCGAGCTCTTGGATTTAGGACATGGTCATCGTCCGATATTCAGGTCGTCGAGTCTCCATTTGTCTGATAATACTTGGTAATACATTTTCAATTTTCCAATAATTTCTCTATTAGTCCTGACTGATTGGTATCTCTTATATAGGTCGGGATGTTGATTAAAGGAGAGAGAAGAAAAATGCGTATGACTATCAGTAATGAGTGTGCATTACAAAGGTCACACCGACCAGCACTACTAACGGAGTTCTCGGCACAGCGTGTGTGTACCAGCTAGATTTTTGCATGCCGATCGATTTCAGCAGCGCCGTGTCAGACATGAGATATTATCGATCCGTGCAGAGATAGAAGTCACAGTGGATGTATATGGTAAGCATTCAATTTTCCCTAATTTTATCTCGTTAATCACTTCTATAATTTCAAGCTCGTTTGCAATTTATTCTAGTTAGATCGTTATAACCGCAAGTATTATTTGAGAATTACATTCAACAAATTTTAATTTTTTACTCTTTCAGGGATTCAATTTTAGGGCAATTATTGGTGGATGAAATTATGCTTTGACATTTACAAATTCTCGGGTGGAATATTGTATCCAATAAATATTTTCAATTCGTTATTTGTGTTTGGTTTGAGTGATGGAGCAGGATTAGTGATGTACAAGACGGGGTATATTTATTTTTGGCTTATGTGGAAGAAGAAAAAATGTTTGTCTTTTGTCTTTTCCAACTACTGTTAAGAGATTTTGGGGTCCATTCGCTTTAGTGATTTCAATCGCCTGATTTATTTCTATTCGGAGGTTATGGATTTCGTCATAAGACCAAATTGTTGCCGGTTTCGATTAGAGGTTGTTTCCCTTATTTAATCTATCATTTGAGGTTAAGCGATCACGGAATTTTCTTTATTGATGTGGGGTTTTTATCTAATCTGTTTTTGTAAAAATACCTAAATTCTTAGCAGTTTGGAGTGTGTTTGAGAAGTTTGAACGTTCTAAATAGTTATTTCCCGATTAGATTTCTTGATTTCGTTCAATGAGTTAAAAGCCGATTTTAGCGCTCATTATTAGTAGGAGAATTTTTTGGGGTTATTAAAACGTTGCATGGGGAGCCCCTCAAACCTGTATTAGTTCTATTTGCGTTCTCGGACCATTGTGCGAAGAGAGCCACGAAATTTGATTATTACTCTTACGTTTCATTGACGTTGCACGTTAAGGAGGGATTCATAATATTGATTTCATTGAATTTTTTGTTCTACTTTGATGATATTGATTTATAATTATTATATTAGAAGTTTCCTACGTTATTTTATTGAACTTTCCTCATAAGTGATTTTGAGTTCTTTTATCAGATTGAAAATTCACAACAACGATTTCATTTTGTTGTCTTCCCGTGTCCGACCCTTTAGTTGACCTTAGGCACATTATGTTTATATTATAATTAATGAGTGCCCACTGGACTACTCGTGTGATGATTTTAAGCCGTGTGTAAATATCATTTTAGGTCGAATTTATGGAAATTGGGAGATGAGGAAACAGCCAAAAGACTATTTCCCTTTCCCCCTCTTCCCCTATACGGAATAATATTGACGTTCCGACCCCTGTGTTCCGCACGCCGGAGTCCTCACAGGCACGAATCATTGGCGATATTCCACGCACTTACACAAGTTCGAATAGTATGTTGGAGATTAATGACTTGTAGTGTGTCTTTGGCTGTGGGCCGGAAAAATTTAGACAATATAAAACAAAGTTTTTTATGCATTATAAATATTTTATTAATAAAAATATAAGTTACCCAATACATTCTCCACAAATAAAGAAAAATATCATAAATACCCCACTCTCCCCACGCCGACATCCAAGCTGAGCTCGATTGAGGTTGCGAGGATGCGATGTGGAGAGAGTTTCGAATAAAACTCTCACTTACATCAAAAATATCGCTTAAGTGTTTGAAAACTGTCTGACGAGTAAAATAAAAGTTAAAATTGTGTAAAAATGAATCATTATATATACCTATTGTACGACCCTAACCTTGCGTGTTCTTTTTGATTTAGTAAAACAAAATTTGACCTTGGAATTTTCTGGTATATTCTAATCTTTAATTTTATTATTTTGAGATTTTATTTGACAATTTTTCTTTTAAATTCTAAATTGAATTATTTCTAATTCAATTATTTGATTTTTATTTGATTTTCATGTAATTTTATATTTTTTAATAAATTGTCAAATTTCGGTCAAAATCGTTGGGTTTTCGTGTTATGTTTGTATTTATTTCGTGCGGATCTTGTTGCACTTTGTTATTATTTTAATTGATTTTTATGTTTTATAATTTTATATTTTGTTGTTTCTTTTTCACATTTTGATAGGGTTACTTGATGTTTTAATAGGTTTGAATTTAAATCTGCATGTTATATTTGCATGTGTGTTTCCGATTCATCTAAACATTTACAAGGCCGTTTGTGTTCTGGCCCAACAATAATAACTTCGAAAAATTTCAACGAGAAAAATTAATCAACGTCAGTAAAATTGCCCACGAACCAGTTAATAAAATATTAGATTAACAGCTTCACTAATAATTATTTTCACAATAAATTAATCTCCCAGTCGAGTAAATCAATCCATTCAAAATCTTTCAAAGATCATTTATAGAAAGGTTTATTAAATAAAATGACAAAATAATAAATTAAAACGGTAAATGATGACTAACGAGGCGAACATAGAAGCCACTTTAAAATTATAATTTCAAAATAATAGTGCCACCAAAAATTCAGGAGGAAAATACAGCCTAAATGTTGGATGATGAGGGTAGACCCATCACCACATTTATCCTGAAAAAATACTACAAAAGCAGGGCCTGGCAAGTACAGAGTGAACATATACGCCGAGGAACAGGCATAAAATAAATAAACCCTCAATATGCAGGATCCCAAATCAATGTCAATACCCAATATACAGAATCCCAATAGAACAATCAAATCCCTATTCGAACAACCAAATCCATTCCCTGTGTGTCGAACAATCATCATTCGTTTAAACAATATCGTGAACAATTGTTATTATTTAATTGATGAACAACAATTATTTATTGGTATTATTTTATATTTGTAAATAATTTTTGAACAGTATTATTGATGAACAACAACAATTATTTATTGGTGTTATTTTATATTTGTAAATAATTTTTAGTAACAATTTAATGTGGATTATTTAATTTTTATTGATTAGTAGCTAATACATTTATTATTATTTTCCTTGATATTTTTAAACGAAAAAAATCAATTAAAAAACCTAAAAGGAAAATCAAATAAATAAATAAACAAACACGGAACAGAGTAAATAAAATAAAGTTGAAAATATCAATTGCGCATTTTAGTTAAATAAATAAGAAGGAAATTTTTCCAATATTAAATAAATATTTGTAAATTTCTTAAATATTAAATAAATAAAATAAATAAATAAAAACCTTTTTGCTGATAAAATATTTCAGTATAAATACTGGAGTATTTTTCAGTTCAATCGCCCTTAAAATTTTAACCGAAAAAGAAGCGGTCTGAGAAAGGAAATCTTTCTAAGACCTTAAAATCGAACAGAAAAAGTTCTACATAAATCTTTTTCCATACATTTACACAACACGCACCTACATACATTCTAACATTATATAGCACGCATCAATTTTTATCTGTTGATTATTTAAATAAATTTGTATCAAAGAAATCGGAATTGATTGAAAAAGAAATTGATTATATTTGGTAAATTTTATTAATAAAACTTTTATTTACATCTGACTTTGTCTTTTGATTTATATAAGAAACCAGTGCAAGTTGAGACTCACAAAAATCGAGAACTCAACATAAATAAATAATTCATTTTTGCCCTATTAATGAAAAGGCATAATGTTAATTTACCCGGAATTGAAATTTGCTATAGCCATTTCATTGAACGGTGCAAAGGATTTAAAAACCACTAGAGATGCAGAAATGCAGAAGTACTATTATAAAAGTTTTACTTGACTCCCATCAGAATTAATAAAAGATAATGGAATAACACGCCCTAAAAACTTGCTTAAAAATTAACAAAAATCTTGTTGACAGTCCCATATGTTGTATTTAGGCATAGCCATGATCATCACATAAATAATTATTCGATTTCATGAAAAATCAAAGCAATGCACGATAAAATAGGATTGCATATCGTG
The DNA here is from genome assembly GCA_022537955.1 of Schmidtea mediterranea. Classification (NCBI taxonomy): domain Eukaryota; kingdom Metazoa; phylum Platyhelminthes; order Tricladida; family Dugesiidae; genus Schmidtea; species Schmidtea mediterranea. The sequence continues at coordinate 3,269,404 of CM039679.1, read as the reverse complement.
GAGAATATCATCAAGTAATAGGCCATTAACAACCACGAATTCTTACATTAATCACATAAATCCTAGATGAAACCCAGCGAGAAAGAGGATAGATATACACATAAAATGTAACAACATCATTCAGAGTCAAACATAATTCCCGACCAATATCCAAAATACGAGGAGTAGTAGGAAATTGACATCCGTGGAAGATAGTAGAAGTAGATACGCTCACCATGCCCACAACCCAACCCCGTTGAATCCTGAAAATAATTAGGATTATAATAAAACAATAAGCTAAAAATTTCTAACCAAAATTTGTCGCTCATGAAAATCATAATTTTTGACAATTAACAATAAATCAGCAACAGATGGTTTATTGAACTAAAGCAAGAAACAATTTAAATCAATATGATCATAACTATATGATCAACGTGGCAAGGCACAGCCAGTTGCTGACAGGCGGAGAAGAAAAATGACGACGTGGCAATCGTCACCTGTCGACACACACCAACAGGCGAGTTGCACAAAAATTGAGAAAATTGAGGCACATACCGACAGACAGTTGTTAGGAAAAGTAGACGACATGCACATTCAACAGAATAAAGTATAAAGGACACGATCAGACGAGTAATGCATATTTTTTTGTCGTAAATAGCATGAATAGCAACCAACCCAACGAACTACGATCCAGAGACCACTACTCGCGATACCAGAATGCGGACGAAATCCTGCTAGAGTGAAGAACAGACGCTCAAGGAAGTATGAATTTATTTCAATTGACTTATTTTAATTTTGTAAAACATTCATGTACCAAATCACCCGACCCGAGAAAGAAAATATTATCTAAACCTGCCAACAAAAAATAACCTATACAACCAGAATGACAAAAAATTGTTTATTATGATTGTTATTGAATAAATGAAATGCATCAAAACTTCATTGCAATAATGTTCCATGCGGTCAATTCAAAGCTATCTAATTATAATTGTTATTGAATAAATGAAATGCGTCAAACCTCATTACGACAATGTTCTATGCAGTCGGATGAAAGCCACCTAATTATAACTGTTATTGAATAAATGAAATGCGTCAAACCCTCATTGCGATAATGTTCTATGCAGTCAAATGAAAGCTATCTAATTATAATTGTTATTAAATAAATGCAAGCGTCGAAATCGCATTACGATATTGTACTATGCAGTCAAATGAAAGCCACCTAAGTCGTCCCTTTTAAACTCTTGCCAGCCCCGGAATTCACTTACGAAACGTGCTAGCTGTTTTTTTTAAACTCTAGCAAATATCTAGCCAAATGACCAGGGCAAAAGCTATAAAATCAATATCACGTCTAACAACATGACCGATGCCCAAACGCTTGTCAGAGAAACATTAGATCAATAGTTGAATGCACTATATGCCCAAGTGTAAGCGAAGAACGTCGAACTTCAGTTTAGAACTTTCAGTCTAGAGAATTCCGTAGAATAATAAAAACAAAATTTTATTCTACCGAACCTGCCGCTAAAAACACTAAGTTTCGCAAACAAAATCGAACAGGTTAATTTATAAATCGCGATTCGGACAGTTACGACGAATGAAGGTCCCGAGGTAAAATCAGGAACCATCCCAACGAATTACCTCTTAGACTATTGACTTGCTAAAACCCATAAAAAAACTTAATTCACCTATAGGTTGATGCATGATCTGATAACTCTAAGCGAACGATTTATTTATTAATCTAATTAATTTTTCTTTTTAATCAATATTAACCCGATCAGTTTACTATAAATGCTACAAACCAATTATCTGCTTTACATATTAATACCATATGAACGATTCAGTTTATTAAACGATTTGATAAATTTGTATTCACAGGTTTTTGGATGGACGAATCTCGTATTACGATGAGATTCCCACCCCACTTAGCCGCAAAATGTCGACAGGCGATGTGGGATGAGGGGTATTCTATATCCCCGGTACGAAAATCCAGATTTGAGAGGTAGGATGAAATGAAGGACGCCGAACGGCCATATATTGCCATCAAACGGGAGCCCAGGCGAAACCCGGCTCGCGAACTTCGAGGACAGGCAGAAGATATCCTAGCTCGACTCAAAGCTCACCAAAAGAAAACCAAAAGAGAAGTAAATCGGGCTCGCCAACATCTCAAACAAATAAACAAAGATATTGCGGCTGGCTTGATCCCGAGCACGGATGGGTATGCCCCTTTGTATGGCATCTCATTCGAGCTCGATGATCCACGCGTGAATCAGCCAATCCCACCAATGACAGTATCGGTACCAAAGAAGATCTTTTCGGTAGAAAAGCGAACGAGAAATGGAGCCCAAAAACCGGAGTGGGATCATAGCTATACCTACTGGTCGTCAAGACAGGACCCCAGAGACCGGCCCTCCACTTCACACCATATTTGATTGGAAAGAATATTGATTCACACTGTAGTTGATCTAAATACATTAATACTAGTTTCATTGACTTCGTATATCTATAATTATTATAAAAATATTCGCCCTAATAAAACTCCTTTTACGACTTTAGATTAACACGCCTTAAAACATTGTGATTATATTCATATCCATTATAATTCCTATTCATTATCTGAAGTGAAACATTCTTGATTTATATTTTTCTCTTTTTCAGAGATGGACCCTGGCGTAGTCCTGAATAATACTCTGAAAGACGCACGAAAGGAAAGTACGAACCTTCATCGTCAGATGTTGGAGATGACCCAAGAAGCCCATCGAATCAAATCAACGTGGATAGAACCGGCAAAAGCAAGGGTTCTATATCAACGAGTGACCGCCACCCAAAGTGGATGGGCTGATGAGAAAAGATTGACACAAGCCCTGAAAACGCAGATTCGCGGGCTAGAGGTGGCACTTGCAGCCTGTCAAGAGGGCCAAGCTGTCACGTACCCCCTAGTCTTCGTGCCGGCTCAACTGGCATATCGGGATTCGACAAATACGACCAAACCGGCAGTAAAACCACCGCAACGCCGTCCTGGAAAATTCGAACGGGCGAAGCGACGCGCCTTGAGGTCACCTGGACAGTCAAACTGAGAAATATTATATGAAATAAATGTTTTGTTGAGTTGTCTGTACGTTTTATTAAACTTATTAATTATGGCTAAATAAGTTATGCATGATAATCAACCTTCAATTGGAGAGAGAGAAATCACTGATCATATTTACAAATGAAAGGGACCAGGAATAGAAAATCGCACATATACCTTCTATCGGTGGTGCGTTGAACCCACTATAGGATCGGGCCTTAGCAGTTCCTATATGGCGCTCACCTTCGGCGATCCTACAACCGGTGGTTACATTACCAACGTTGCTTGGCAACGGGTAACCATTGGAGGTAAGATAATCATTTTCATATGGGGTCAAGGACATTGACAACAACAACCAATAACCCCACATTATTATTACTATTGTTGGGCCAGAACACAAACGGCCTTGAGAATTGTTTAAATGAATCGGTAAAACACACGCAAATACAACATGCAGGTTTAAAATCAGACCCATAAAACACCAACTAACCATGCTAAAATATGACAAAGAAAAAAATTAAATATAAAATCAAGAAACACAAAAATAAGTTAAAATAATAACAAAGTGCAACAAGATCCGCACGAAATAAACATAAAAATAACACGAAAACCTAACAATTTGACCGAAATTTGACAATTTACCAAAAAATGCGAAAATTCATGAAAATGGAATAAAAATCAAATAATTTGAATTGGAAACAATTCAATAAAAAATTCAAAAGAAAATTGTCAAATTAAATTACAAAATAATAAAATTAAGAATAGAATATACTAGAAAATCACAAGGTCAAATTTTGTTTTACTAAATCAAATTTAACACGCAAGGTTAGGGTTGTACAATAGGTATATATACCGATTCATAATAAAATCAATTTTTTGAAAAACTTGAATCGTTTTTAACTCTAAAAATCAGTTTAATCCGAAAGATCGTTTCAACCAGTGGAAGCCAAAAATTTTAGAATGTGAGTGAGAGAATGTTCGAAAACTCTCTCCACGTCGCGTCCTTGCAACCTCGAACGAGCTCTGCTTGGGCGTCGGCGTGGGGAGAGAGTTATGATGTATTGTAAAAGAAAATTATGAGACTATGATGTACTATGCAGCAATAAAGGTATTTAAATAAAAATGAATCTTTTGCGTCGAAATTTTTCCGGCCCACAGCCGACACATCATGCAAGATATCAACTTATCACATCCTATCGAACTGTGTAAGTGCGTGTATAGACGCCAATAGTTTGTGCCCGTGAAGGCTACGGCGTGAGAACGCAGTAGCTGGAACGTAAAATTATCATTCCGTAAAGTGGAAAAGGGCGAAGGGGAAATAGTCTTTTCGCTGTTTCGCCGTCACTCAATTCCCATAAACTCGACCTAAATTATATTCACACAAGACTAAAATTTAAAACACCGAGTAGTCCAGTGGACACTCATTAATTTGTAATGTAAAAAAAACGCGCCTAGGATCAATTAAAGAGGAAGGTGACGGGGAATTAGAGAAAAAAATCGTTACTATAATTAAAATCAATCCGTGGAATAAATGTAATTAACGTAAAACCCTCAGATGAAATTGAAGTTCAAATTAAACCCACAAATTTGAAAAAATAAAGACGTTTAACGAAACGAAAATTCGAACCTTAATAATTCATACTATTAGTTATAAACATAAAGATCCTCGATGAATGTGGAATAATCCAAGTTTCGATTTTTATGTAAAAAATAATAACTTTCAACCGTACTCTTCCACAGTTAAAAATGTAGTTCGATAAGTAAATTCCGAAATCTTAACCAATTAGGTAAAACCCCGACCAGGACCCCTAATATCCAATAAGTATATAAGTCTTACAACGTGGTTCGAATATTTATAGTGATAAAAACTCGACCTTATGCGAAGAGCGACTCGACAACCACAAATACCATCAACATCTAACGGATAATAAAATAACCTTGCGAGTTACTAACAATAAATAGATAAAATGGCTAGACGGAAAAGGTAGCGAGAAATAAAATTTACTCAAAAACTCACCAACAATTATAATGGAATGTGACGTAAGGGTACAAACCTCTCGACCTAAAACAAATAAACTACTCCAACAGATTACTCCAATCCCCGATAAATAACAACAAACAAAAGGCTCCAAGAATTTATTCAATAACATTCACCAACAGGAGTTAATCAAAAATATCACAAATAATTGGGATGCTACCATAAAAAATCTTCCACCAAATCCTTGTGCACCGGTAGGTCGAAAACCTAAAAGACCAAAAGTAATGGTCCATCAAATTAGATTAATAACGAACACCTACCTTTGAAATAACTCGACGGGAATGATCCAAATGGCCAAACGACGAATGAACCAATAATGGTTAGATTAATTTAGAATAAACAAAATGATTTCGATCGGTAGAATAAATATCTGCTTTATACATATCCAACTCGACATTTTCCCACTAGTGGACCGATACCTATAAATCAAATAAGTTGGAGAAATCACCCTCATGCCGACATTAAAATCAATCGCCTTAATAAGCCCTGACCCCGAATAGACTATGTTGTAAAGGCAAATAATTAATAAAATCATTAACAGGTAACCTAATAGTGAAATAAAATCAAAACTGAACAAAATAAATATATTATAAAACCGACAATAACACTAAAAGAACTGATTGATGATTCAATGAAAGATTGATCTTCTCACGACGAATACCCCGATGAGTTCTTCCAGAAATCCCTGTCCCTAAATCTATCCACAACAATCACACTCGAATAGTCCAGATCACGATCCCGATCCCGAACGCCTCCCACCTGAAATCAAAGGATTCATTAACGATAGTGAGCTAAAGGGAGAAAAACTCACCATTGAAATATCAATCTAATTTTTACCATCTAATGATGAATTATAAAAACACACGGCAAACTTTTCCCCTGTTCCGATGGCGAGCTATAAAAGCAAAATTTTCTAAATAAAAATCGATGCGCGGTAAATGAAATGAAATGCCCCTTTTGCATAAAATACTCTAATGACGCAGTAGGGTAAAGATAAGTAAATTAAATTAATTTCACGGTTTACAAGTATAGTATACGTTAAAGGAAATTGAAAGATTAATTTTGAAAAGAGTAATAATGTCAAACTTGTTCCTTGCTAATGGAACTAATGATCTCGGATTCCCTCTTCATCACGGCTGGGTCAGGTAAGTCGAAATTCCCCCTACAGCACGCTTCCGCCGAACCACGTTGTTAAAAAATAACCTCCTATCGAACAGCGCTTACAGTTAAAAAGGAAAAGAATGAAATGCGCGAAGGAACGACTAAAAAACGACATCGCGCCTCATAAGTCAAGCAGTGCACTGATCTTTTCGGGGAAGGTTAAGCAAACTAATTTAGGAAAACAACATCATTTTCCGACACGCGTCTAAGTAGTTACCTGAAGACAGATGACCAAGTACATTGAATAAAACTTATGATACAGAGTAGTCAAGTGGGCACTCTTAAAATCTAATATAAACATACAGATCTCTTAGGAACAATTTGAAGTTAAAGGGAAAGGAGGCTTGCGGAAATCGATGTAACGAACATATCGAATTAAAATCTTCTAACTATTTTATTGAAGCAGACAAGAGTTAAACGATAATCCAATAAGTAATAGAGGATTTAAATGGAATTATTTAAATATGACTAAGGTAATATATTATCGATGGGAGGTAAAAACTAGTCCAGTAAAATAAATGAGGGTTAACGTAAACTTATTAACGACAACCTCGGCAGTAACTGGTTAGTAAGGGAGTAAATGGGAATCTAATGAATAGAACAAGTAATATCGTGCTATAAAGATAATAGTAAAGGAGGATTCCAGTAAATATTGACAACAATCAAGCGTTAAAATCCTATCATCACCTTACCTTAGAGCGAACTGAATAAGCAATCAACACCCAAATGATACCTTCGTATTAATAACAGTAAAGGTCAAACACTGGACCTACCAACAATAGAAAATATCCCTTAAGCCAAATTACAGACGCAAAAATCCTCTTCATCCATCCTACAACTACTAAGATTATGTGCTTACAGTAAAATCAATATAAATATCAACTCATCGCAGCCTCAACCGAAACCAAAAGTCGAGCCCGAACAATTAATTTATTAACAAAATCATCCCAAATTACCCACCACATCATCCGAACCGTTATGAGTTGGCAAACCCTTGGCATCACAGATACGTCCACTAGCATCATAGCAACAAATTGATAGCCCCATATAAAGACCAATCGAACCATAATAATAGAAATCGGAATGCCAATCCATCACAACTTGATGACATCGACGATGGCCAAATGAGAGAAATATGCGAGGGAGGTGCGTCCTGAATTATTAGCAACAGACAAATAAAGTCCTTGATTAAGAAAACCTTAATCAAATTAAAAATCATTTTTTCTATTTTTACGTAGCCATATTAGTTAAATTAAATCTCACCGATTAAAATTCCAGGAACTATAATCTCATAATAAATTAAAATTAATGCTAAAGAAATTCCTTTTGACCCAAGAAAATACTGGAAACCTCATAAGTTAGCACACTTAGCCAAGTGGAAGAAAATAAAAAATTTCGACTCACCACGACAATATTGCCACGAGAAAATTCCGCCCTCAACAATCGATAGAAGAAAATTCCAACGCCAATCAATCAGTGAACGCCACCATCATTTCAAGTCCTCACTCGTTTGCGTGGGATGAAAATCGACAGTTCATATAAATATGGACCCAAGTTACGACGAACACCATTACTTTATTGCTATTTCAACAGAAACTTATGTCTAAACTGGCTTTAATGAACCAAAATCAATGTGACACTGAAATGACGGAGAGGGTCGGGACCTTCTCTAGGACGAATAAAATAACGCAGGGACAGACACAAACCCGTCTGGACGAGTTCGATACCTCCCGGATATGCTCCCACGAGGGAGTCCATGCAGAAAGTCACTCGGCAAGTAAGGCCGATCTTAGTATAATGTTTTCAAATTATTTGTTTATTTAATACATATTTTCCATGTAATAATAGCTATTTAGTCTTATTTGTTAATGTTATATTTTCATCTTTAATACATTTAAGTTAGAAGTAGTTAGTCGTCCACATAATTACTTATCCAGAGTATACGGGTTATTTTTAATATATTTCCACCTTAAAAATGATCTTATAATTTATCCACAGCAGGCTTGTTGATTTTAATATAGAGTCACAATAGAGTTGATCTTATAATTCGGTTATCAATAGTATATTTTGGCAGTACTATAAATTCAAATAAGAAGCCGTTAGTTGATCTTATAATTATTTATTAGCATTATATTTTATTATGTTCACAACTTTGAAATCGTTAGTTGGCCGTATGATCTATTTTCAGTATCAGTATATTTAGTAATCGAGTTAGAAATAGTTAGTTTATCTCGAAATTCTTTTCCACATAATATTTTCGTATTTCATACTTTTACAAATGAGAGGCAGTCATTTCATCCTACCCTTATTTGCTGACAGTAAATGCCGAAAAACTTAATTTAACGGAGTAATGAAACCAGATATGCGTAAAGTGGTGCGTTTTAACTTGATATCATCCAATAACCCAGGTTCGGAATATAACCGTGAAAGTTATCTAGAGACGATTGATACCACAAGACGTTTTCCAAGACGCGAGAGCAAGGAGTGCGATGATAGGATTTCTTTTTACAATGAAAACACATCATCTGGGATGCACTGATCAGGGTGGGACAAATTGGTCCCGAACGTCTTGAGTAAAAACTATTTGTCACGACCAAAAATGCAGAAGGACCTGCCTTATTAGCTCAGTAACAATATAGGTAAAGGAGCCCGAATTGCGAACAACGACCATTAATAAAATAATGAAACGTTAATTAAATTAATTTACTATTGACGACAATAGGTAGATCAAATAGACAATGGAGTGATGTCAACCGCACAATACTGAAGATCCCAAACAAGTTTGCGGGGAAGTACCGCCAGGTTCTATGGGATCGGGGGTACTTCATATCGACCTATTGTACCCCCGAATGGCCAAACCGGAACTCCGATAGTCGAGATGGAGACACGGAGCTGCCAAGCATTCTGATCAAGAGAGAGCCAGAGAGGAACCCGGCCAGAGAAATTCGTCAAGCGGTGGAAGAAGCGCTTCTCAGGTTTGAGCAATTAGAACAGCAATACCGGCACCTAACTAACCAGCAAAGAGAACGACTGGCGCGGATCAACTGGGAAATCGCCAGCGGGCGTATTCCAAGTTATGGAGTAGCCTATAACCCATAAGATCCTGCTCTCTTGAAACTCGATGAGCCAGTGCATCTGGTCGTTAAAAAATAAACGTTTTTCTGTTTTACTTTGGTTATTTTAAAAGTCAAAGCCAGGTTAATGAAAAGAATCCATGCGAATCCTATCCTACAAATAATGAAAGAAGAAAAACATGAAATGTAAGGAACCTAAATAAGCAAGACGAGCATGTACCTTCCATTGGTAGCTCACAGAACCAGCTGCAGACCGGTTGTTAGCAGTTTTGGAAACCAAGCTCACCTTTGACGGTCTCAGAACCATTGTTTACAGTACCAACGTTGCTTAGCGACAGGTAACCAGTGGCAGGCATATAGTATTGTATGATGGGGGTCAAGGTCATAGATGCCGCTAACCCCACACATGTTTGATTACCCCTCAGTGCCCAGAATATCCTTAACCTATCAGCCATTTCAAAACTATTAAATTTTCATTCAATAAGGATTTTTTTTCAAATGCGAAACGTCAATGGTACTAAAAATAAATTATTTTCAAACTGCAAATTGAAAATTTAGTTGTTAAATAAATTTTATTTTTGTGATAAAGACAGCGACAAAAATTTATTTTGCATAAGAAAATAAACATTTTTATTGCTAGTTGTAATGAAAATGAGTAAAATGTTTATTAAAAAAAATTAGATTTATAATAAATTTTAATTATTGAAATATTTTTGAATATATAATTTAAACATTTTGTTTATTTATATCAATCATTAATATATAAACTCACAAATTTTAATTGTTTCCGGAAATTATAAATCAAAATAGAAAAAGTAATAATTTTAATTAAAATGATTCAATTAAATTTTCAGATGATTATAAAAATGATTAAAAATTTTTTTTTGTATTTAATCCTAATGATTTATCAATTAGGATTATCAGATATTTCGATTTATTTTTTACAATATTGTTTAAGTGGAATTTATTTTAGATAAAATGTCTGAAAGCCTCTGGAAGTTTATGAGAGAAAATGAATTGAGAATAGAGAATGACGTTAGCAAGAAATTGCAGTGCAATATATGTAATAAATTGATGACAAAAGCTTGCAATGCTCCTTGCGGATGTCGCTTTTGTTCCGATTGTATTGAGCATTATTTGGACGGAAAGAATAAATTCTGTCCAGGAACAACAAGATATTGTCAAAATCGAATGATAAATTATGCAAATGACATCGCTATTGATCGGCCAATCAACATTCGCATATCAGAAATTGTGGTGAATTGCCCGAGGCAAAATTGTGAATTTAATGATGAGTTACAAATGATAGAGAATCACATGAGAACGTGCGACAAACAGTCAATTAGCTGCCCATTCAACGCAATCGGGTGCGAAATGAATGAGATTAGGAATGAGGAAATGAAATCACATCTCAATCAGGAGATTTACTGTCATAGCAAAATGCTGATTGAGCTCATTAATAATTTACGCAATGAGATGGAATCAATGAAGAGTGAAAATACTGAAATGAGAAATGATAATATTGAATTGCGAAATGAAAACAAACAGTTCAAGCAACAGATTGAGCGGCAAATAGCAAATCATCAGGTAAATCGATTGATTGAAACATATTTTTTATGGAATTCCGAGATTACAATAAAATATCGGATAATCAAAATTCATTGATTTAAAATTAAATATTGATTTAAATGATAAATAAGCAGTATATAGTGAGCTACCCAGCACAAAGGGCCCGTGTGTGTATTATGCAATCCATTGGCATTTTTATATTATTAATATTTATTATTAATAATTTCCTGTGAAGCAAAGATGAGATAAGATGAAGAATGCATTTATTTATTACCAGTCACAATGAGCGGTGAGCTGAGCTCGTGTTTATTTGTAAGATATAACGGCCGTGCCACCCCCAAAGTGAGATCAAATTGTCTGATATAACAAAGCTTCATCATCGCAGCATGATGCGATTCAAACTGTGTGATATTACCTGAATAATGGCCTTAGTTCAAAAAAGAGACATTTCCGGTAGTAATTAATCAAAATTAATTATTTAAATAAAATTTTAACTAATAATTAATTGAAAACTTTAATTAATCAATTAAAATTTTTATTTAAAAATTATCATTTATTTACTAAAGATTTATTAGAAACAAAAGAAAGCCAAATAACCGAAATATATTTCGAAGAAATTCTTCTTCATTATTAACAAGTCATGTTAACATGTAATAAAAAGGAGTTTAAAACTAAAACATACGATTTTCAAAAATAATTACCCACTATTGCTAATGTTCACCATTGACAGGTTAGACTGCATCTTTCTTCTATTTGTTCCAAACGCATAATAATGGGGTATCTTTCTCTTTTTGCTGCAAAATCCTTTTTGAATCTGTCAACTTTACATATTACATTTAAATCATCTTTAATTACTTCTGTCTGCTTCACATCTTTGTATAATACATAAATCTTACTCTTCTTATAATAATGGATAATTTGGGAGTACGCATTGCAATCTAATACTCTGCCCTGACTATCTCATGTTTTATCGTGGCGTTGGAGTTTTGGTATTCTCGAAATTTATCTTCTATTCTTTCATCATTTCGTGCTTCTATATTTGCTTATCTCGTCTCATCTCTTGTTCCATGATAACTATTTCCTGTTTCGTATCGTCCTTTTTGTGTGCTCACATTCTCATTGCTTCTCCTACATCTGATTTTCTCCAAATTTCCACAAAATTAATTTCGATTATTCCTAGATTGTGCAACAAAAATTATTAAATTTATCAAATTCCAAAGTTTTACCATAACAGGAATTATTCACAGATTCAGCAGAACGATCCCCAGCTTTATCGCCTTTTTCCTTTGCTTCCTTTCTATTCTTTATATTAAATTCTATATAAGGTTTTAACTATTTACATTTGTTATGCACCTTGACCAAAATCATTCCACGTTTAAGATACCAATTCAACATTCTTCCTTCTATAATCTTTTCCGATGTATTCATTTTGCCATTCTGATAAACATTTATATGGAACTTCATTTTTTTCTGGGCAAAATGGAAAATATCTAGTTTTTTCCCTAATTTCTTTTGCGTATTTTAAATCGACTTCATAAAAAATTCCTCTGTGGAATTTCCAATGAATTGCTGGTATGTTGCGTCCTTGCACCAAACCATTTCTCCAGTTGGTAATTCATCCATCATAGCAGTTGCGTACAAGGAATTGCTTCAATCTACTTCAACATATCTTTTACTATGTACTCCGCAAATTCCTTCTTTTATACATTGTTCTAAATATAATAATTGATTATATGTATTTTCCTTGTAATATTTCAACCTTGCAACCCAATGTCAATCCAGGTTCAGAATAACAGCAACAAGGATCAATTCCATGTCTTGCTAAACAAACATTCCGGAAATTTACAAACACATCAGTCAACATGCATTCATCCATTTTTAAATAATTCATAATATTATCTTTTATCGTATCACATTTTAAAAATTTCCATGTTTCTTGCGTGAATGGATAATCTTTGTCTGATATATTTGATTGTTTTAATCTAGAATAAAACTTTTCTAATTTATGTAATTTATTATCGGTCAAAATATTCTCTACTTCCATAAAATTATTCCTTTTAATATATTCGTAGAGATAAACTCCTTTTCTTAATTGTATATAAAAAAATGTATTATATGCCTTATATTCAGTTGGATATGCTATATAATCCAACGCACAAGGCATCATTCGAAAGGAGTCTAAAAATGTAAAAACTACTGCACAGAAAGATATATATCTTCATCAGTATTAGCCAGCACTTTCTTAATTTTAGGCGCCAAAACTTTGAAAATCAAATGATTATCATAACCACTTGCATTATGAAAATCAAATGGCATGAAATCATTTCTTGTCGGCTTGAAATTTCAAGAATTATGTTCTGCCCCTCTATAATTGTTTTTCTCGTAGGTAATGATCATGATCTAAAACTTTCCAATCGTTTTCAGTGAATTACTTTACACAATAATGAGAAATTTCTGTTTTGTCATGTTCTTGTTTTTGTTGTCGTGTTTTTACTCTATTTATTTCTTTATTTAATTCATCAAGGGTTCTTACAAATTGCTGTATCGCGTCTTCTCCAAAATATTCAGTATATCTTGAATTTATTAATGCAGGATAATTTCTTTCAAGATATATCCCAAAACAAAAACCTAATTGTTCAATTCGATCTTCAATTGTTTTATTCCAACATTCGAAATCACCATAACAAACGAACGGAACTCTATGATTAGTACAGTTGAACTTCCTTAAGTCGGATTACCATAGTTCACGAAACAAAATTTGATTTATAGAAATACATAGCTTCAAAACGAGTAAAATACATTTACACGATTTATATAAATCAAAAATGTACATATGTTTATATTCTAAACAAAAAAAATACATTATTAATATAATAATAATTTATTAAAAATAATTATAACTAACATATTATTTTTTCAAAATGTCGGTAAAATTCTCTATCTACAAAGTTCTCCAAAGTACATAATGCGCGCGACACTTCACCTAGAAGATTGTCTTTAGAACACAGATATTTGCCACACTTATATAAATAATTACTCATTTCTTTGTTCGTTGATGGAGTTGCCATTAATTCATTGCTATATACGATATCTTTATCTTCATCTTCCTCCACACATTTTGTAATCTTGTTTAAAATATCGGCATCTGTTGGATAATCAACTATAATCAGATCTTCATCTACAGATAAATAATCATTAGGAGACACTGCATTATACACGTTATGCTGGTAATATGTCATATGTTGACTTCAATTCTGACAGTAGAGCATCATTTTCTTCACTGCAGTTTGTTTCGTATTGTTGTTCAAAGTCATCCTTTTGGACACTAATGTTTATTGTTGCTTGTTGAACATCAATGCCCCACGCTTTTCCACGTTTGTAACTGCATCCCATAAATTAATGTTCGGCTTTATTGTCTTCTAGGGCAATTATAGATTTTCTCAGAATTCTTTTATAGTGCAATTTCATGTTGTAAATTATTCCTTGATCTATAGAATGTAACTTTGGTGGGAGAAAAAAATACGAATCGAATTAAGCTGTTTACTAGTTTTTCTGTGTGATGGACATTTATCCACAAACAGCAAAATTTTACGTTTTTTGGCATTGAATTTCTTGTCTAAATTTATAAGCCATTCTTCATAAATTGCGCTAGTCATCTAGGCTTTTTTGTTGCTTCTAGATGTCACTGGTAAAAAACGTTTGCCTTTAAAGAATCGCGGATTTTTTGATTTTCCAATCACTAACGCATTCAGTTTTTCATTACCACATATATTGGCTCCCACAAACATTTAAAAATAAGCCCTTCTCACCCGCGTTAAAAATTTCCTTTTCACAATAAAATGCTAAAATTTACAATCATATTAATTATGCATTATCTTAAATTTGTCTAGTCAACCTACACTAGCTATGAAATCAGTGATTCACAGACTCTCTGCAAAATAAAGAGCCTTTTCTCTAATAAGTGGTCCAGATATTTGGCACATTTTGATCTTTAGCAACTTTCAACCACTCCAAAGTAGCTTTATCAATGTCTATGTAGGTACAGTTTTTTAACATTTGCGATCATTAGTTGCACCATTTTCGTCTTCGTTCAGAATTTCTTTTCGGTTTCTTATAATTGGACAAAGTGTACTTTGAGAAATACCAAAGTTTTCAGCAATCACATATTTCTTTTTAATACCTTTGTTAACTTCATTATTAAATTCACTTGGTCAGATAATGACATCGTATTGAGTTTTCTTTTTGCCCACTCATTTACAAATCTAATGACAGAAACAAGAAGATGGAATGAGTTTAAACCTAAAATTTTATTAATTTATAACACCTTTACTATAACAAACAGTATATCTATGCACACTTCCCAGAATGTATAATGCGAATGTGCTTATCAGTAAACATATTCATACGGTTGCTGATTAGAAAAATCAATGTATTTAAATTTAATAAGATTATAATCTATTATATTCTATAAGATTATCGTCTATTATTTACTTATTTGTATGCAGAAATAAAACTTTTCGAAATTTTAATATTAAAACGATTATCAATACTTAAAAGCTATAAGTAATAATAAAAATAAACTGTAAGCTTTAAATAATAGTAAAAAATCGAAATCAATTTAAAAAGGCTGTCGAGAATTTCTGAATCTCAATTGAACATCGATATCGTTTCTGATTACTTGTCAAAAAATTTTGCACCTATTTTTGTATTTCATTGAAATGTCAGCTCTGATTTCTTTTCATTTTCATTCAAAAATTTTTAATTTTTAATATTATTTTCCAATTTTTGTTATATAAAAAAATTTTTATATGTATATCGAATATTAAAATAAGTGTAAAATATTTATTTAAATCTATAAATTATTCCGTATTATTATTTTGGTTGGTTTTTGCACCTGGTGATGAGAGCTTATCTGTTGAAATGTATCGTAATTTGACTAATTTTACTATGAATTTCAGAATTTTTATAAAAAATATACATAAGGATAGATATCTATGATAATAATAAATATTTTAAACATCTTTATGTGTTTGCAAGTTTTTTCTTCCATATGATTTGAGTTTGAGCTAAAAATTGTAAGCATTCAAATATTTTTTAAAACATGATTTAATTCAAATCAAAAGAAAATTAATTATCAAGTTGGCTGCTTTCCAAACTTCAGAAAATTGTTAGTGTTTTCTTTTATTTTTAAACCATATTTTTTTTGTGTTGTGAGTATTTTTGAATCATTTCCAAAAGCAATATATTTAATTTTACATAATTGCTATCAATCAACGTTTGCGTTTTTTAACTTTGCCGATATCAGTGGCTAGAGCTGAAAGGAGTTTTCAAAATTAGAACTAATTAAAACCTATATACACTCTACGATGAGACAAGAACGATTAGATGCCTTGGCCACTTTGTTGATTGAATGTAAAATTGCCAAAAAAATTAAATAAAGAGGAATTCATTGACGGGTTTGCTACTATAAAAGCTCGAATAAAAATATAAATAACTCTTAAATTTTAAATAAATATATTCATACATTTTCCCAGTATTTTTATTATAAGTAAATCAATCAGTAAGCTTAGCTCTCATCATCAGGTACAAAAACAAGCCCCGGTTCAACAGTTTGTGGCGCCCTGTGCACATATATTTTTTTCAGCCTCCATATTATTTCTTAAACTTTTAAATAAATCTTTATAGTAATTTTTGTATAATTATTCAGGAAATTCGTAAATTTATATTTTATAAATTCTTCATTTGTATTCATTTTAGTTAAAATTCCTGAAATATTGAATTGATATTTGTGATTGCAGCAGAAAATGTGCGAGATGGAAGCGAAGGAGCAGGAAAACACAGGAGAAATCGAGGAAATCAAGGAGGAAATCAAGGCAGTAAAGATTGAAAATCGCGCATCGCAAGATGAAATGATCGAATTGATGAACGAAATCATCCAATCCAAACAACAAATTAAGAACATTGAGAAACCGATCGAAACGAGTGAAACAAAATCCGAAAGGCAAATTGATGCATTTAAACAAATCAGTGAACAGCAGCAACTGCAGCAGAATATAAAAGTGATTTATTGATTTATTTATATGATTGAATTTGTGATTCAGATTCAGAATGAAATGAAAACATTGAAACGCATTTCGAAACGAGTCAAACAAAATTACACCCAATATAACCCAAATTAGAAACTGTTAAACTTTACTATCCAGCCTTACTATCTAAACAATCTATTATTATGTTTATCCGTGCTTATCAACATTGACATTATTAACATGCCTCTCTTTTCTCACAATCTTATAGACCTGCTGAGACATCGACTTCTGTAATTATAACTTTGCTCACTTAGATGAAGGTCAATAATACTAAATTTCCTATACATCTTCCAACTCTTGGTAATATCTTACCAACAGATGCCCGTACTCCGAAAAAACACAAAACCTTGAACTTCCTTTATACCTTTAACTCAAGAGGAATGATATCGTGTCATTCGCAATCTGCTCTTTGTGGGAAATTCTCGGTTCATAACCAAAGAGGAATAATAAAATATGCAATAATAAAGAATAAAATAATAATGAACAATAAAAAAATGAACACTAACGAGAAATAATAATAAAAATAATAAAAAAAACTATAATAATAATGAATAATATTAATAAAAATAACAAGGAATACTAATATGAAATAATATTAAAAAATGAAATGGAATAAACAATAAAAATAAAGAATAAATATAAAAACAGTAATAAATAATATTAACGAATCTTTTATAAAAATGAAAAATATTAACAAGAAACACATTTAATTAAAGATTAATAATAAAACAATTAATATCGAATTATAAAACAAAAAATAATGAATAAATTATAATTAATAGAAAAATAATATATAATAAGTAATAATAATAAAAAAATTAGAATTTATTTTTATAGTTAAAACTAAAAAACAATATAAAGTAGAAAATTTTGAAATTTTATCTGAAAATAAAGAAATAACTAAATATTAATTAACGCTCAAATGAAGCTTTAATTCTTTTCGTTCTTGGTCTTCACTTAGCTCATCTTATTTTAGGTGGAAGCCGTTCGGATTTAATTAAACCGACTGAAGTTAAAGGTGTAATGCAACTGGAATAAGAGCTGTAGTGCTCCTCAGCTAATAAGTATTTTGCCATGAAATTGAACTAGTTTAAATTGAGCTTGTAAAGAGCATCACAGAAGTGCATACAAGGAATTCCGAATTCCCGATATTCATGGCATTTCCATGTTCCTGATTTGAATAGGTATATGCAGTAGCTGAAAGTAGTTCATTTAAATTTTTATCCATAAATGATCTTCTAAGGTTTGCCTCAATCTGCCTCAAACAATATGAGACATAAGAGTTAGGGCAAACATCAGAAACTGAATTAATTAATCCTTTCTCTCGATCACTAAGCATAATGTCATCCGAAGAGTTAATTAAAATAGTAGGTAGTTAGGAGCTATCTGGCACATAAAAAATTGCATAATAAAATAGGGGGAAGGGGGGGTTTATTTACAGATTATTTTCGGATTATCTTGATTACATAGTGATGTATCAAGATAATTAATTTTGTGTGTATTTTAATTAATTTTAGTGTGTAGGTTTTTCGATTTTTTGGCGCGATTTTTTTTTAAATTCAAATTTTTGGAACATTTTTTTAAAATTCGAATTTTGGCGAATTATTGAAATAAAATTGAAATATTTTTTTGAATAAATTTTTTTTCAATCACACTATAGTCAGGGGGTATTTTTGAAAAAGACTAAAATAAATTGGCTTGAATCGCCTAACGATAAAAAAGCATAAAATTAAAATTGACCCAAATCGCCTACGATGGTCAGAGAAAGTATTTTCATCCATAAAATATTTTTTTTTCAATCACACTATAGTCAGGGGGTATTTTTGAAAAAGACTAAAATATAATTGGCTTAAATCGCCTAACGATAAAAAAAAGCATAAAATTAAAATTGGCTCAAATCTCCTAAGATGAACACACTATAGTCATGGATATTTTTAACTCGTAATAAAATACAATGCAATATTTAGTCTCAATACTTTCTATAGGTAAATATAGGCATAAAATAAAAATGGCTTGAATCGCCTACTGATAAAAAATTGACAGGGATATTTTATAGGCATGTTAAAAAAACACTTGAAATATTTGTTTACACAATTTTCATAGGCAAATTTAGGCTCTAGATAAAAATAATTTAAAATACTTAAAGTAAATTAAGATAAATTAAAGTACATTAGGATACATTAGAGTATATTAAAGTAAATTAGGGTAAATTAAAGGGTCTAAAGTAAATTAAAGTACATAAGAGAATATTAAAGTAAATTTAGATAAATTAAAGTAAATAAAAGTACATTAGAATAAATTTAAGTATACTAGAGTAAATTAAGGTTCCTCTAGTAAATTAAGATACATTAGAGTACATTAAGGTAAATTAAAGTAAATTAAAGGGTCGAAAGTCAATTTAAGTACATTAGGGTACATTTAAGTAAATTATGGTTCATAAAGTAAATTAAGGTACCTCCGAGTAATTTAAAGTACGTTAGAATAAATTTAAGTAAATTAAGGTTCTTAAAGTAATTTAAGATGCCTAGAGTAAAGTATGGTAAGTTTGGTAAGGATTTTTAAAAATTAAATAGAGTCAACTGTTAAGTTACATAAGGGTAATTTTTAAAGCTGAAAATTTTAAAAGCAGTAGGTAAATTACATAAGGTAAGAATTTTTTAAAAGTAAATAGAGAGTCAAATGGTAAGTTACATAAGGTAAAAATTTTTAAAGTTAAAGAGCCGACAATATTGCATGATCAAATTTCTTAAATAAAATTTTTAGTATAGTTTTATCGATCAATTTTTATACATATTTTTAAATGATAAAATTTTTAACATAATTTTACAATGAAATTTTTTACACATATTTTTAAAGAGTAAAATTTTTAACATAATTTAACAATGAAATTTTTTATACATGATTTTTAAATAGACTTTTTAGTATAATTTTATCGATGAATTTTTTATATATAATTTTTAAAGATGAAATTTTTAGGATAATTTTACAATGAAATTTTTATACATGTTTTTAATTGAAAATTTTTTTAATGTAATCTCACAATCAAATTTTTAGTATAATTTTTATTATGACTTTTTTATACATGTTTTTTAACGATCAAAGAAATTTAGTGTTAATAATAATAATAATAATAATAATAATAATAATAATAATAATATTTTCAGAAAACATAAAAAGTTGACTTACTTGGTATCAACTACTGAACACTGATAACCCATCACACTGAATAATTCATTATTAACTGAACAACAATCACTAGGTACTGTGTACAAATAACTGAGTACTGTACAACTCTCTATATACATACTAGGCATTGAATAATTTACTTATTCATTAAAATGACATATTTAAATAATAATTACTTTTTGAACACTGATATTCAACCAACTTAACCCACTTAAAAATAACATTTTCACTCAATCATTTCCCTTTAAAATACATGGTTATTCACACACTCACAATATCTTATCAATAACTAGTTACTGAACCAATAAATATTAATGATCGGTTACTGACCAACAAGTTTTGAAATAAAACACATAAAAGGTTGAACAAAAGAAATACAAGTTGAAATTTTATTAACATCTCTTTAACTACTCTTTTATCGATCATTGATGTCTTCAAAATGTTTGGTGGTTTAGTTACATGATTGCTATCAAGAAACTATTAATCATTGAAGCTCAATCAAGTGTTGTATTTTCTCTGAATTAAATTTATTGGTTTACTAGTCTTGTATGTGATTTATTGAAATTATTTTGTAAAACTTGATAGTTTTGTTAAAAAAACTTTGAAATTTTTCTACTATTTTTGTAATATTTTTAATTGCGTCCAACAATGAACAATTATTAAAAATTATTTTCAAAGATAAATCCCAACCTTTTCATTTAATTTTCACATGCGCTAACTCATCAAATAATTACTTGAATTTATTTTTATAGATTTTCTGATCTTTTCACCCCCAACTCTTATTGTTTACTGAATGATAAATTAATTAGTAAGTACAAATAGTGGTTAATCTAATTGCTAGTGAAAAGAAACTTGATTAGAAAAAGATACTTAAATTAATTTCTCAAAACATATATTACTTTCAATGTACTTGGAATAAATTTTCATATATTTATTGAAAATGATTCAACTCTTAAAATTATTAACTCAAAGATGCTAAAGATTTGAATAGAACTGATAGAAAAAAAATAATATCTACCACATTACTAGAAATTAAATGATTATCGACCAACCACTAAATAAGTTGAATTTCTAACAAGCTTATAAAACTACACGGAACATTTACTGATAGATACCGATAAAATCTACTAAAAATCCAAATATGTATGTTTAATTGTTGTAAAATATTTGTTTTTGTAAAAATAAGACTTATCCTTAAATTATGATTATCATGTGATTAGAATTTGATTAAAGTTGTGAGAAATATTTTAAGTTGTTAAATTTTAAATAAAACTGCTTAATTTGTAAATAATGTTAGTACTTTGAAGAAATTTTAAAATAATACCTTCAGCAAATTGTTAAGCAAATAGTAGTTACTGAGTAATACTTATTAAAATTACTAAAGTTTTATAATTTTTGACAAGTCTTGATATATCTTTAATAAAATTTGTTAGTACTTTGAATAAAATATTTAAAAAAAAGTTTCAACACAGTAGCAAATTGTAAAGAAAATAGTACTTATCAATTAATTAAATTAACTGAGTTGTAAAATAATTGAAAACAAAATTTGTTAGATTTTTAAAAATTTTAAGATTGTTAGGTAATTGTTCTAGATACTTGTTGAGTGAAAATTAATTGTACAATTTCTCTTCATTCGTAGAAATAATCATATATATTTAAATTATTCAGAAAATTGTTAATAACAACATAAGTAATGGGTAACATAAATTTTTTAAATACTAGTCATTTTTAATTAAATTACAAATAATAAAATCAAATAAATAGTTGAATACAAATAATTACATGAATCAAACATTTTTTTAGAACCAAACACGTATAGTATATTTTATTCAGATTCCAATAATATCATTAAAGTTAACCAAAATCTTACTGATATATTTTGATAACCTTTACTCTTAACCAATCATTTCTCTTTAAATAACAATATGTCCTGCTAAATTCATTATTTTCATACAAACACTGATTTATATCGATATTCAACCGAATAAATTTCTTGAAATTCCTTTAAAATAAATTCATCTCTTGACCAATCATTTCCCTTTATAATAACAAAATTCAACTGATATAACCTCTTAAAAATATCAACAAACCTGTTCTTATTCGATAATTTCCCCTTAAAAGATCATAAATTCTCTTCTTAACCAATCATTTCCCCTAAAATAAAATAAAATTTACTTTCAATCGATATTTTCTCTTTAAATGACAATAATTCCAGCTATATTCATTATTATCATAAAAAATCACGGCTTATATCGATATTCAACCGGATTAATTTCTTGAAATCCCCTTAAAATAAACTTCCTCTCTTGTCCAATCAAATTCTCTTAAAAATACTATAAATTTGTCTTTCAACCAATCATTTCTCTTTAAATGACATTAATTCCAGCTATATTCATTATTTTCAAAAAAATCACCGACATCGACATTCAACCGAATAAATTTCTTGAAATCTCCATAAAATAAAATCCATCTCGTGACCAATTATTTCCCCTTGAAAGATCATAAATTCTCTTCTTAACCAATCATTTCTCTTTAAATGACAATATTTCCACTCTCACAAAAGATTTATCTACATATTGATATCTATCTGAACAAATCTCCCTAAAAATATTATAAATTTCTCCTCTATATTCTCCATTTAGAAAATATTTACCCTTTGAACACAGATATTCAACCAACTCAACCCCTTTAAAAATGACAACAAACTTGTTCTTAATCGAGTATTCCCCTTAAAATATCATAAAATTTCCTCTTAACCAATCATTTCCCTTGAAATGACATTTTCCCCCAATGCACCAACAATATATATATTTTTTGTAAAAATTTCTTTAGAAATCTATATTTAACCGAATAAGATCCCTTAAAATCCATCATTCGGATCATATTTACTATATGTATTCAAACAATCAAATTCCCTTAAAATTATCATAAAAATCTGAATTTTACCAATAAAAATAAATTTTCTTTAAAAAATTACAAAATTGTTATCGATACCCAAACATTTTCCGTCGAAAATCACCACAATTTGATTCTGGCAACAAATTCTATCAAATAAAAAATTCATCAAAAATGACTAAAATTGAATAAAGTCTATGTTTTCCACATAAATTAAATTATTGTAAAATCATAAAATATATATCATGTTGCTCAAATAATTAAAATTAATCAGTAAATCAAGTATAAATTCAATAAAAATTACCAGTCAACCATTAGAGATAATTCAATGATTTTCATAAGTATACTGATAACCACACTGTGCATTCCCTTAAAAATCTCTAAATTATACTACTTTTGTGATTGATATCCATGAAATCAATAAAATTGAAAATGAAAGTAATTATTGACCCCCTTTTTTACATTGTAAAACAATTAAAATTTTAGGTTTCACTAAAATATTTTTTAAAAATTAACTGATTTAATCAACTATTTAAATAGATCATAAAATTAAAATATCATTTACTATTCAAAATCTATCATTCAAATTGGATTCTAATTGATAAATAATTATCTTAAATAGATGTTTCATAAACAAAATTTGATCCTAAATTTAACTTTTATTTAAAATAATCCTAAAATCAAGTCAAATCTAATAAATTATCAAGAAATTAAGTGTTTCTAAAATTATAGATTTACCCTCATTTCTTTAATAATTTCATTACAAACATAATCAAACCCTAAATCCATTAAAATTCAAATAAAAACCATAAAATTCACAAAAATGATTAAAATTTACTAAAATAAATACCTCGTAAAACTAGATATCACTTAAATTATCATAAAATTTCCCTAAAAACTCTAATTGATTTACATAGCCTAAAGTTATTTTATTTTTGTCGATTAAAAGCTAATCTATAGAAAGATGTAATTTATTTAATTAAATTTTCATTGAAAATAACAAGTCAACAAATGGAATTTTAATTAGTAAAGATTATATTCTATAAAGAAAATTTTCAGTGAAGAAGTAATATTGGTGAGAGAGTACATTAAAAGAATAAAATCGTTAAAATTACTGAAAAAAGTGGGATAGCTAAAGATTTCTACTAAATAGATGAAACATCAATTGATATATTAAAAACTTACAAGGATAATATACTTTGAATGGAGAAAATATACATCGAAGAGGAAAATATTCATTGAAGAGAAAAATATTTGTTGAAAAGGAAAGCAATCATTAAAAGTGAGAAAATATGAATTGAAGCTAAAAAATATTCAGTGAATCGAGAATTGCATATAATAAATTAGACGGTAAAATTTCTCAATGATGAGATGAAATATCAATTAAATATTGGGAAATACTTGAAATATATGGAGTCTGAATTATTCACTGATCAACAAATATACTTAAAAGATGAAAATATTCACTGAAAATGAATTGTACTTTAAGAGTGGATGAATTACTATAATATTCAATAAAAAAATTATTACCAATTGAGTAGATTTCATCGGGTAATTATATTTAAATAGGGATATATATATATATATATATATATATATATATATATATTTTTTTTTTTGATGGATACTAATGGGCGGAGGAATATTTATTAAAAACAATAAACGCGCGCGCGTATACTAATTCGGCGTATATATACATAATATATAAATAATTTAAATGAAACGTCTTTATCAAAGTTAGTTACATTCAACCATATTTCGATAGTGTAATGCCGGCCTAACTCTGTTGTCTGGTCTCATGAGATCAGTTTTGTGTTGTGACGTGTCATTTATTGTTTAGCTTTATAAATTGTTTTTAGGTTAAATAGTAAATACGTTACGTTACTTTCATTTTTACTGCCATTTTATTTACTCAAATTATGAACTTGTTCAATTATTTAATTACCGATCATGGCGTGTTCCAAACAAATGAAGTTTGAATATCGCCCATTTCAGCCATCTTGGATAACAGATTATGGGTTTATTTTTTAAAATGATCATACTATTTGTGCCTTATGTTTGGACACTGTTGTTACCAGAACGTCAAGTGTAAAGCGTCACTTTGAAATCAAACACAAAGGATCCTTCAAGTGTGATGCAGACAAAAATGAATCTATTAAAAATGCTGTGGCTCGCTATGAGAAGCAAACAAACCTTTTATTAAACATGATTGGTAGAAAAAGCCAAGCAACTGAATCTAGCTACAATATTTTACAGTGTATTGCAAATTTCTGAAAGCCATATACAGACAGTGACTATAATAAAGAGATCTTTCTCAAGTGCTCTGAAGTGATGTTTGATGATCTTCCCAATGAAAACATAATTATTTCAAGGATAAAAGAAATGCGTACTTCTGCTAGGACGGTTGAGAGATGCATTACAGAAATGGGTCAACATATAAAGGAACAGCACACTGATGCGTTAAGGAATGCCAAAGTCCTGAATGTGACTCTTGATGAGAGTGTTGATCTAAACGGGATATTACATTTGGCAATTGTAACTAGACACTGTGATATATCGAAATGTGTGAGTAATTATGTTGTTTCGAACCTTTGCATGATAATACAACGGGAAAAGATATTTTAAAAACGTTTATTGATCAAATTATACGAAAGAGGAATTGACATCAAGAAGATATTTGCCGTTAAGACAGATGGTGCTCCTGCCATCGCGGGTAGGCTGAATGGATTCGTCAATTTACTTGAATAAAAAATTGGCCACCCAATTCTAAAGTTTCATTGTATTATTCACAAAAAGAATATTTGTGCAAAGATTTCAAAAATCGATCTTAACAAGGTTAAGTCAAACATATGTAAAATTATAAATTTTCTTGTTTCACGATCTTCTCTGACAAAAAAACTGTTAGAAGCTTTACTTCAAGAGATGGAGAGTACATATCAGCACATAACTCTTCACTACAACGTTAGATGGCTAAGTTGCGGTAACGTTTTGGAAAGGTTCGTTGGATGCTTCGACTAATCATTTTGGAATAAAAATCTGAAAGAAATCGCGAACTTGAAAACACAGTTGGTTATAAAACTTATATTTTTAACTGACCTCACAGCTCACCTCAGCGAGTTTAATTTACGCCTGCAAGGTGTTGGACAAACGGTTTTGGCGCTTTATGAGATATGGAATTTATTTGTAAAAAGAATCGAAATCTATACTAGTAGTGTAATATGATGACTATGCCCCGTGAATATTTGGCTTGAAAAAAAAACAGAGATCTCCCCTAAAAAATTTTTTCAGGGGGAGGGAGGGTTAAATTTTTTTTTATTATTTGTTGTAATGAACGATTTTTTTTTAATTATTTGTTTCAATGAACGAATTATTTTTTAATTATTTGTTTTAATTAATGCATTTTTTATTTAATATAAGTTTTTGTTAAAATGTTCAAAAAAAATTCTAAATATTTTTTCTCGATTAAAAAGCCTAAAAAATAAAAATTGGCCTTAATCGCCTATGATTGGTCGTACCATAGTGAGGAGTATTTTCGTATAAAATTGGCTCAAACCCGAATAAAGAACCTAAAAATATCGAATAAAAAGCCTAAATATTTTTCATACTTAAAAACTCATAAAAATAAAATTGGTTTAAATCGCCTGTCGACTAAAAATCAAGAATTTTTTTTTTATTTTTATTTACTTTAATTATTTGTTAAAGTCAATAATATTATTTATTTATATTTTAATTATATTATTATTATTAATTTTAATCAAGTCAATTATTTTATTTATTTTTAAATTATATTATTATTAAATTAAATTGTTTGTTTTAATGAAGTGAATTAAATAATTATTTTTTATTTTCATTTAATTATTTATTTAATATTATTATTTATATTTAATTAATTATTTATTTTATATTATTATTATTATTAACATTTTTTTTATTTATTTTTAAAATTTAATTGTAAGTCTACTATAATTTTTCAATGTAAAAAAGATAAATCATCGATAAATTTTGAATTGTAAAAATAACAAACTTTCAATCCATACAAATATTTTTATTGACAATAAAGATTAAATAAAAAAGATTAATTTTTATTTCAAATCAAAAATATCCGATAAATATGCTTTAAGCTTTTCGGCCAACAATATATGGATTGTTTGGTCACGTTTGAAATCGTGGCAACATGGATATCCATTTGAACATGTTACTCTCATACTGTTTTTACAAACAATGCAATTTGCAACAAATCGGTCACCAGATCCCTGAACGTTGTCATAGTGAATCTCGAGAAGTTCTTCAATGTTAATCCCTGTGAAATGGTAAATTTTTGTTGCGAGAAACTCTGGTGCGCAATAATCCAACGTATTTTTAATTCTTGGATAAAGTTCCTGAATTTTCTTTAAAATTACTTCAAAGAGAAACTAAATAGTAAAATAAAATACATATTTAAATATACATGATTTACCTTTTGACATTTTTTAATACTTAATAAAAAATAATACTAACTTAAAAATATACAAATTTTAAACATTAACAAAAATATATATAAAAACAAAGAATATTTTCAAATAATTTATTCATTCAAAGTTCTCCATAATCGTCATATTCTTCATTAAATTCCTAAAATTCTTATGGAATTTTACCTAAAACCACATCACCTCCCCTATAATGACCATATGCTACACTTATGTTTTCCCCCACCCAAACCCTTTTATGATCCTTATTTGTTAATGCAGTTTTACTGTTTTTAATTGTAATAATAGATGTTTTTTACTAGTAATACGAGTTTGTGGTACCGAAAAAATTAAGTTTTTGTTATAACAATCTAGATATGACTTATGTTTTAAGTCAGTACCCTTCAATTTTATACCCTTAGCTTTGATACTTTCAACTTCAGATAAGAGGCTATAACATTTTGGTTGAAGGAACACCCACTCCTTGTATTTAAGTCCTTTGTTCTCGTCTTTGAACGTTCCAATGACAGAATCAAGGTTCCTACTATACAAGGGATGTTTTGGGTCATAATTAGAAGTATCGAGGAGGTTATCACGAAACATAGCAGATAAAAGAATGTCTAGCTTACAATTCTTAATTTCTAGAAAAAAGGAATCGGTGTCCCCAGCAACTATATTAATTTCACAAGTGAATTCTTTTAGATATTTTTCTAACTCTATATATTGTAATTGATACATCCTAAGTTTAGATAAATCGAGTACAGTTTGTCCAATGTAACTCGGTCGATCTGAACACCGATTCCTTATTTAATAACACAGAGACCAAATCATTGTCGATTTGAAATGATTTCCGAAAAGTTGGTTTTTTAAAAGTTTATAATAGTTTTTATCTAAGTCATTGGTTGATTGCGCTCTAAGTTGTGTGTTAGTGTCTATATACTTTTTAAATATTGAATTTTGATTATATTTAATGGCTCTATGTACATGCGTAATTTTAATTTGTAAAGAAACAAAAAGCTGCAAAAGTCTCCAATGAAGAACATAATTCTTCTTTGGATAATGCGTTAGCCTTAACTTCTCATCCTTAGAACACGGCGCGCACATCTTTTCAGCAGCTACAGGAAAATCATTAAGTTTATCATGAAGAAATTTTGGGATTTATAAATCTACTTCAAATGTGACAGCAAATGACAGTGATTCAAGATCCTTATTCAAAAAACTAATTAAATTATTTAGTTGATTAGTATCAGTGACCCATTCAAAATTTCCATATGGTAATGGTTGACTTAAAGCCCAACCATAGAGATTATTGATGTCAATGTAAAGCAGTTCGGTGTTGCCATCAGATACTACGTGATGTTTATTAAAAAAGGTTAATCCACCACGGAATCCTCCTTCGAAAAAATTATACATCTCCATGTCAGTGAGAAGTTCAATTGGTTCGTCAAGAGTCATAAGTGCCGATGCCCAAGACATACCGGGAATTCCATAAAAGTTAAGGGGTTCCAATCGGTTATGAGCTAAGGACTTTGAACGAAATTGCTGGAAAAAGTCATCCAAAAGAAAAACATCAAGTTTGAGGTAAACCATCATATAATCTAATAGAGTTACAATTGGTTTCTTACCAAATAGATTGAGACTTACTATATTCGGCTTCAGTTACATCTTCCCAAATCGGTGGAAGTTCATATGTAGTTTCTAAAACTTCTTGAGAAGTTGCAAAGTTATAAGAGAAAATGCCTTTAGTATCGATAATACTACCTACAAATTCCGAACGAGTTAAAGGAAGAGTGGTCAATGTTTTAACTGCGTTACTTAATGAACTATTAATAAGTTGACAAGAATCAATGAATTTTACAGTTAATATACTGATTCTTGCCTATAAAGAAAGAAACTTTTCACTTGTTACAGGAATACAACTTATTTTCCACGTGTTAAAATCACTCATACCATACTTGAGGATATGGTGAAGATCATACCCTCTCAAATTATGAAAAACAACTGGAAATTCAAACTTTATTTGTCGAGAAATATTACATTTGGATCAAGCTGCTCCCAAATATTTTCCAGTAAAGTGATCATGGTCCTTAACCGGTACTGATAAAATCTTATTACATTAAATGACAAAAAGTTGCCGAAAAAAACGAAAGAATGTCTGAGTCTGTTAATAATATTTTCTTTTTATAGTTATTTTGATAAAAGGGTAAAACAGTATTAATTGAAATATTATTTATTTCTTGTAGAAAATTAACACACAATCATCACCCAGGAAACTCTTTTATGATTTTTCACCTGTAAAATTGTTAATTAAAAGTAAAACGGCCGAAATCGGCATATGTATTTGAAAATGTATGTCATCTGAAGGTAAGATAGCCTCAAAATCAGCGTAAAGGACGAAAGGAGGAATAACGGTTTTAGCTCAATTCCTTAATTCCAAGTTTTTATTTAAAGGTAATGTATAAAGAGTTGTGCCTAATTGATTTTTATCACACAACCCTTTATGTTTATTTAATGAAATTATATTGCGAAAACCATTTAGACATCGATGGCACCATATACTTTGAACTCTAGTATCAGTAAAAGAATGATTCCTAAATTTAAAAGCCTATCTAATTTAGTAACAGCGATATAATGATAAGAATCAAGGCTTTCTAATAAGATTAAATTAATAGGTTGTCCTCCAACAACTTTAGAACGATGAATTATTTTGACAAAAGGGTGTTTGAAAACTTCAGGGTTAGAAAAATTATTAATTAAATTATTTTCATCATACGTAAGGACATTAATGGAAAGATTTGGATTTTAACTTCATATTTTGGAATGTCACAAAGTTTCATAGGTAAATCCGAAGGTGAAAGGTCAAGTTCAGAAGTTTTGTAGCTAAAGGTTTCATTTCTATGATGGTTACTTATATTTTCATGATTTAAAATAGATAAAATACTGTAAATGAAGCATAAATTATCGGAATTAGCAACATTTACAGAACAATGTTTATTTAATAATGATAATGGTGTTGGAATAAATCCATGACCACTCAACCAATTTATTTGTGAAAACTTGGTAAGAACAAAATGAATTTCTTTTATTTTATTTATAACTCAGTTACTACCTTTATGATTAATTAATGTTATTTTTTCGTCAAGAAGAGTAGCTCCTTCATCTAAAAATGAATCATTCATTATTCTGGCAGAGTTTGAAATGATGAAAGATTGAAATTCTCTATCTTTTTCAAACTCTACATCAATACAAAATTGAATCTTAACAGATCCCATTTGATTGATAACATTATTTATTTTATTAATTAACTGTGTGGGTACTGTAATTAACTTTAAATTTAAATTCGAAACATCCATTCTAACAATGGCATGTGATTGATTTAAATCAAAATTAACAATAAGTGCTATCGAGCCACTATATTGATTAACAATAACAGAAGAAGTATCAACAAGAAAAACATCAGAAACATCATCTGAATCAGAAATGATTATTACATCATCAACCATCTTTGATTCGTCAGAGTCAGAAAGTATAATAGTATCTATAATTTTAGGAACTTTCGAAGAGCGTGGATTATTTTTATTGTTTGTTTTTCTTTTCTTTTTGTAATATTATTATTATTATTATTATTATTTTTATTATTATTATTATTATTATTGTAATTATTATTATTATTAGTATTAATATTATTATTAATATTATTATTAATATATTTAAAAATAAAAAATAAAAATAATTAAAAATATGATAAAAAACTTACTAAAGTTTGGTATTTGATAAAATTGAATTTTTTCAAAAATGCATTCAGTTATATATTAACAAACATTTAAGTGGTTACATGATCGACCAATTAAAATTTAGTTTATAAAACAAACTTAATTACATAACATCAAAAACATTTAAATACATATAGTCCTCTGAACTTAATCCTTTAAAAGTAATACGTATTACATAAGTCATATTTAATTACATTTATAATTAAAAAAAACAATTTTGAAAAGAAACTTTATTCAATAAATTCATTTATTTTTCATTGTTTTAACCAAGCTAAGCAATGCTGTCCACATGTTTTTGTCATCGGATTTTGATAACGAATTCTATTGCATTCAATTGGCATTAACATTGATTATATTTTATTAATTAATATAAAGGGATAATAGAAACCCATTGGATCAAATACATTTATTTTATTTGGTTTTACATAAATTGCAAGCCAATGTTCGCCACTGAGATTAGACGATTGAGTATTTACAATCAAAGCTTTGTTAATATCGATATTTGGAATTTCATCTAGAGGGAAAACTCCAAGAAATTCTTTTCCCAATAATTTTCTAACAATAGAATCAATCTGAATAGAACTAATAATAATTTTTAAAAATATATATATAATTAATAAAATTTTTTACTTCATACTTGACAATTAAAAAATGTCAATCTGGTTTATAGTTCAACTAATACTGTTTGATTGAAAGTAATTTGAATTTCCTTTTCAAGAACTCCATATACAATTACAGTAACAGATTCAG
Organism: Schmidtea mediterranea; assembly: GCA_022537955.1. Lineage (NCBI taxonomy): Eukaryota > Metazoa > Platyhelminthes > Tricladida > Dugesiidae > Schmidtea > Schmidtea mediterranea. The sequence goes on along the minus strand of CM039679.1, from coordinate 3,237,384 downwards.
TTAGGGGTGATACAAACTTTATATCTAATCTTAAATTTCCACTTTGTAGTAACTGACTTTGATTAAGATCGAAATCTGGCGCCAATACGAATGTAAAGAATGGATACTTATTTCTAAAGTCTGACATACTGATACCACAATTCAAATTTTTTTTAAGATATCCAATATTCCTAACAATACTTTGCATATAACTTGTACTATAATTATCATTTTCAAAATCTTGACTATATTTTTCACGATAATCATTTCCTTTACTTAAAGTTATTGACTTAACGTTAAAGTGATCAAACATAGTAAATGTATCTAAAAACGAACCACTAAATATTTTATTTCCCTGGAAAGTTACAAGGATAAAATTAGGTAATCGTCTATCACAAAATATGTGTTCCTTATAAAAATAAGAAGATCTAATAGGTAAAGAAAATTCAACAACTTCTTTGCTTCGCATTGGATAAATTGCATTTCTTGTAGCAAGACCTATTTGATGACCCGCTAAAACAGAAGGTTCAACACGAACTCTTCTAACCATTAATTTTGTATCTAGCAATACTATTTTAGGTACAAATTTAGTACATGTCAGACATTTTCTTGATTTGTTCTTGTTAATTTAATTTGGACACTAACACCCGCTAACAAATATTTTGGTTGATCAAAGAAATCAAATTGGAGTGGTGAACATAATGAAAATGCTTTTGATTTTGCAATCCATGTTTTTCGCATAAGATCATGTTCAGTGTAACCCATTCCCCCTAAAGATGTATGTTTAGTATCTTGATTATAATTTATAATAGTTTTAATTAGGGCTTTGTGTGCAAAACTATCATTTGCTCTTCAATTTTAATAGATTTAAAAACTAATTCAGCGTCTTTAAAAAGAGTTTGAAAAGAGAAATTGTTTACTGTCACGTCAGCTTCTTGTGTAATATTTTCACCTAAGCTATTTCCAACTTTCAACTGAATATATAACAAAGTATCGTTCAAATCTAAATATTCTGTTTGTGATCCATTAATGTTAAATTGAATCGAAGAGGTACCAGCATCAGTTATTGAATTCATTGGGAAAATATCTTCAAATGAATCATGTTCAATTACGGCTTGAGGGGAAGGTTTATCAAAAAGACATAATTCAGATTTTTGCACTAATAATTTTTCAAATATAGTTCTGAATCCTCTCATTCTTTTGTTTATATGTTTCTTCATAATCTGTCTACGTTTAAGTGTCCCTCCTTTTTGTTCATTTTCATGAATAAATACATCTCTTACTTTATTAATAACACTAGGTAAAGTTTGCATAACACTAGGTAAAGATTCTTTAATTTCAGATATTGCATTTGATTTTAAAGCAGGTAAAAAATCAAAATTATTTATTACGTCATTTGCCGTTTTCATACCGAAATTGCCTATACGTCTAAGAATAGGTCATGCAAATCTACCTATTGTTTTCAACCAACCGGTTCCATATTGTTTACCTATAAAATATGGTAATTCTCCACCAGATTGACTACTACTATAAAAATTTACAATGTCAGGATTACTCATTTATTTTACGAAAATGTAATGTAAGAAAAGTTTTATCTTCTTTACCAAATATATATTTTCCACTATCGTCACGAATATTGATTTCTATATTGTTTATATATGCTGACGATACAGACAAATACATTTGGGTTTTCTCTATAATTTGACCTAGATCATCCTTTTTATGTTTTTCAACCCATACACATTTCAATAGAGGTACTAAAACCTCACCAACAAAAATAGGTTCAATGATATTTGTATAGATCATCATTTGTTGATTACTTTGCAAAATCTCTGGTAAACGTAATCCAACAATAACTTTTTCTGAATATGATTCTTCACTTAATCCCAAACTTTGAGCCAAGAATTTACTAAATTTAACTTTACTGACATCATCTTCCAATTCAATTTTGACTAATCCTTCTTGTTCAATTTCACAAGATTTAAATGGATGCGGATAAAAAGTCATTAATTGATCATTTATTTGTAATAAATTAGTAATGAATAAATTTTCTTCAAATTTATCTGTATACTCGACATCATAAAAATAATTTATAGTTAATCAAATTGTATCAAACTTTATTTTACGATTATTGGAAGGAATTTTAATTTGATTCAAGTTTTCAACAAAATTTATTTCTTTTTTATTAAATCCTAATTTTTGAGCTTCTGCAATACTGTCAAATGAAATTTTAAATGGAAAATATTTACAATTAATATTTAAAGTATTTCCATCAATGTATACTAGATAAAATATAGAGTCGTGACTAATTGTATATTCATTCTTTGCATCGTTAGTAAAAATATTCATAACTTGTATGTAATGTGCTCTTACTATATTTAATATTTGAGTTATTATAAAATGAAAAATTATTGTATACAAAAGTGAAATCGGTCAGAGCAACTTGCCATTCACCTTCCAAGTAAATTGGATTTTGAAATTCAACATTAAATTTATCAGCTTTATTATTTGGATGAGTAAGAAGACAACTATTACTCGGTAGATGTATGTAAAAATTTTTATTCATTTATTTTTCTAAAATGTATTGATAAATGTGTTTTGGTATCTTTACTAAATTTAATTAATTTTCCATTATCATCGCGAATATTAATTTCAATGTTGTTTATAGTTGAAGTTCAAATTGGTAAATACATTGGATTCTTCATTTCTAATTGTACGATTTCCCCTTGTTCATAGTTTTTAATCCAAATAGATTTTAATAGAGGAACTCTAACATCTCCAACAGTTATTGGTTCAATAATATTCGAATAAATGAACATTTGTTGATGATGATGTAATAATCTTGTAACTTTATTACCAACGACGTCTTTATCACTAAAAGTTTGTTTATTTAATCCTAAGGTTTTGATTAAATTGTTGTCAAAATATATTTTTGAAATGTTATCTGCAAGTTTTATTTTAACCAATTCATTGTTTTCGATTTTTAGTTCTTTAAACGGAAACGGAATAAATTATGAATAAATAAAATGTCCTTGTAATTCAGATAATATGTTTATGAGTAAATTATCTTCAAAATATTTTTCAAATATTGTTTTTTCTTCATAACTTATAATTATCCCGAATTGTTCCATAACTCCATCATCTGTAAATTTTGGTAATTTTAATCGACAATGATCATCTTCATTAATGACGGATATAGATTTTAATCCAAAACTAAACGCATGTTGAATGTCAGGGAATGTTACTTTAAATGGAACATGTGGACAGACAATAACCAAGTTCTCATATTTTTCAATAAAAACACCAACATCTGGGGTATGTTTAGGATTTATTAATTCATTAGTTTCATTTTGATTATTTATTTTCAAATATTTTATTTCAGTGACACTCTTCATCGTTTCATAACTTAGGTAAGAATTACTATAAAACAGAAATGTTTTATACACAAAAGTTAAATCAATCAAAGCAACTTCCCACTCACCATCTAAGTAAATAGGAATTTGAAATTCGACATTAAAATTATTAGCTTCATTATTAGGAAAATAAGAGGACAACTATTACTTGGTAAAATCATATAAAACTGGTTTTCTTTCATAATATTTATTTTATTAATTGATTTTCAGATATATTTACCAACATTCTTGGTTTTTAATATCTTTTGAATTCTGAATACAGTAGGGGCTTCTATAACTTGGAGTTCTTGTTCGTAGAATTTTCCACTAACTTGATTGTTTTCCTCATCTTTGATAAAGTACATTACAGGATTCTGATTCGAATCAATTTCTGAGATTTGAAACACTTCTTGATGAATGGAGAAACACTGATTTTACTTATTCTAACGTGATTACCCACTTTATATTTAGACTTTTTAATGATAGAATCAGATTGTTGTGATATCCAATTATCCATATTATTCGTTGAATAAACATCAATTGGTCGCATTCCATTTAAACCCATACATGGCGAATAATTGTAGCTATAAATTGCTTTCTGTATAACATTTATCCAGGTTTTATTTCCTTTATATACGAAATATTTTTCAAGCGATCTCTTAGAGTTCGATTAAATCTTTCCACGTGGTCAGCTTTAAATTGAGAAAATACATAGTAATGATTTATTCCTTTGATAATTTCTTTAACTTTACTATTATAAAATTCTTTAGCTAAAGAATAAATTTAATTTAATTTATTTATTTAGTTACATACCCAAATCAGTTTTTTAAATTACGGGGCTTGCCATCAATAAATAATTCCTTGATTGCTTCAGCCATTTCATTGGCCGATTTGGTTTTTGTTGGAATAGCACGAGCGAATCGGCTAAATATATCAACACATGTCAAAATATATTTGCTTCCCTTATTAATTTTAGAGAATGGTATCATTTCCATTAAATCAATTTGCCATAAATCATCAACTCCCATTGTTTTATAACTACGGGTTTTGAATTTCTTCAACATTGGTTTATTTAAACTGTATGCCATTTGCCCAGATAACCAATTCTGAGTTTCTTTCTTTGAATTAACTACTACCTTCGCCAGTTTCCTTACACCACCAAAACCAGCGAGATGTTTTGTATCTGTCCATACTTTTTCGATCTTTTTCACTGTGTTTCGATTTTTGGTTAATGTTTCCTTCATTATTATAACAAGTTTTCAAAATATTTAAATCTAAATTATGTTTATCCGGTAATGAATTCTTGGTACCCATTAAGAAGTTAATGATGAAATTGCGCTTATTGCAGATAATACTATTGGAATTAATGCCCCCAAAAATCCACCATTTTGTTTATATATTATTTTTCGCATCAGACGACGATTCTTAGTGTTTAACTAAAGATAACAGTGATCTTATATGCTTTTGTAATACAAGTTTTTTAACTTTAGTAATGTTTTCATTACCACGAACTACATCAAAAATAACTTCAACTAGATCATCTGTAACAAATGAAGGAAAATTCTGTAAAATATTCATTCTTTTATTATTAGGAGCCTTCATCAAGTCATTAAAGTATGGAAGACTACGTTCAATTTTCATATTAAATACATTTTTCATCTAGTTGTTTTGTTTATATTTTAATCCACTTTTTATCTTTAACAATCTTCTTACTCGTTTTTATTATTTTACATTTAGTAACCCTTTTCTTTGTAACTTCTTTCTTTGTTGAATTTTCACGTTGAACAATAACTTTTTTAAACGTTATTTCAAGTAATTATTTTCAGATTTCAATTTTGTTTATAAATCGTAACACCTTTCTCATTGAAAATATCAGTTCTAATACGTAATTCATCGGACATTGTTGTGTAAAGTCAAAGAACAAATATCCGTGGGGAACCTTTGTTGCATCTTGAAACGAATCAATTAAAAATTTTCTATCATTGGGATAAGTTTGTCTAGCAAGAAAATCTATAATGGTTGCATCTCGAGGGTTTTTAAAAATAACCAAGTATTGTACATTTAAATTATGAGTTTTATGACCGCCCCCTTGATGAAACAAGTTTTGAGTAATGAAAATAACAGTAACTCCAATATGTCGAGCAATTTTTGTAAATAAATTATTAAAATCCTTTTCTTTATTAGCTTCCTGGTATAGATCATCGATAATAATAACATCGCCTTGATGTAATCTAGATGACCAATTTTTATCAAATCCTTTTATTATTGTCATTTTCAATTTAAAGAATTGATTTTGAGTAAGTCCATCTTCTTTGTCAGCTCCTCTATGCCAATATATTTTGTTGAATTTTGATTTGAACAAGTTCGATTGTAATAAATTGCATACAAATAAAGTCTTTCCACAACCACTTGGTCCAACTATTTGATATACAGCTTCATTTCTTAATTCCATTTTATTATTAATTTTTTATTTAATTGTTTATATTTGTTTTAATTCTTAGAATTACTTGAATTGAAATTATTTGAAAATGTTGAGTAACATAAATTATAAAGGAAGATATTCTATACCTGATATGAAATCCCATTTAGAAAACCACAGCAAGTTGTAGATCGATCAGGTAAGTATCCGATAATATTTTTCAGATGGGGGAAATGTCGGGTAATGGGATGTAAGCAGCCTCTAAAAACTGGGGATTTGAAATATAATATACATGATTTATAAATTCAATCAATCATGTGCTTGGCGGTGTATATTGGGAGTGATTTTGGTGCAATTTGGTTTCGTTTCCATTTGATGCGTGGTGATTGCGATGCCGGATTAGAATGGCCATTCAAATATTCTGTCTCACTGGATGGGATAAATCCGGCAGGTAAAAATGTTTACCGCAGCCAATCACTGAAATGTCTTGACAGCCCTGTTCCTGAATGCGGACAAGAAATTTCTCAGTTTTGCCAGACAGCGAAAATATCAAATAATTGATTTATTGAAATTTTATAAATTTACTAATTTTGGCATAAATAATATTAATAAACAAAAAAATCTCACATTTAGTCCATTGTCATTAGCAACTGACACGTCAATTTGCACTCCTTCTGATATTTGACTCATTTCCCATCTCATTATCCTTTATATTTTTGCTCTATTTATACAAACATTGAAAGCAATCAATATTGAGCATCCCTAAATTAGCAATAAATATACAGTTATGTAACCTCATTAAGCAACAGAAATATTAACAAATACTCCTAGATTACCAAAAGATATTTTTAAGGCTAAATTTTTTGTAAAAAAATTTTACTTTAAATAATTTTTACTAATTTTTAAAAATTTATAATAAATTTTTAATTAACTTTTTAATCAAATTTTAAACTTAATTTAGTTTTTATTATTTTTAATTTTTAAAATATTTTTAAAGTAATTATTTATTTATTTTTAAAAACATAAATATTATTATAAATTTTTTTTTATAAATAAATAAATAATTTTCAATTTAAAATTGACAAAATATTTTAAAATTAGATTTAATACAACAAGTATTTGATTTATTTGATTACATTTAAAATTAAATGTCAAAAGATTTAACTTTATATTTGTAAAAGTTCGATTGCGATTTAAACTGAATTTATTGTAGTTTTTGAAATTAATTTTACTTTCTTAAATAATGTAAAATAATTTCTTATAATTTTTCAGCCAATAAACAACTATATGAATTTTATCAACGGCCATAATGAGTCTGTTGGGCTGGAACAGGAGGTTTCAAAATTTGAAAGACAGCGGAAATAACAAATATTTGATTATAGAGTTGCTCAGCAAAAATTTATTTCAAAGAAATTTCATTACTTTTTAAAATAATTATAAACAAATAAATCTCACATTTCTCCATAAGCCAATCAGCAATTGCCACATCAATTAACACTCTTTATTCATTTCCCTTTATTTACTCATATAATCAAATTTTCCAATAGTCTGTATGCCTAAATCGACTCAATAACATATATATATATGTATATGTGTAACCCCATTAAGCAACAGGAGCATTAACAAATACTCCCATATTGTAATAAGGTTTTTATTTAAAATTACAGCAAAACATTCAATAAACATTTGAATGTATAAAACTAAAGTAATTGCTTATTTAATTTATTTATAATTACTATAATTACTAATTTATAATTATTATTATTATTTATTATTATTGTATTATAATTATTTATTATTATTATTATTCCTCTGACATACAAAAAAACAGAAGTCAAACTTTTCTGGATAAATATAAATATAAATCTGGATAGCAAATAAAATAAAAATATTAAAAAAATTCAAAATATTAAAAATAATAAAAATATATAACTATAATAGAAATAATAAATATATACAAATAAATAAACACAAAAATAATTGATAATAATAATAAAAAATATTAAAAAAATAAAATTAATAATTATAATAAATAGTAATAATGATAAACAAAATATAATTAATTATTAATTTAAAATATTTACAAGAAATAATAACAATTTATAATAGAAAAATAAAAATAATAATTATAATAAATAGTAATAATGATAATAAAAAAATAATAATAATAATTAAAAATGAAAAATAATTAAATAAAAAAAAAGATAAATAATAATAAAAATAAATTAAAAAAATTAAAAATAGTAATGAAATAAAAAAATATAATAAAATTAAAAAATTAAAAATAAATAATAAAAATAATAATAATAAAAATAATAATAATAAAATTAATAATAATAAAAATAATAATAATAAAAATAATAATAATAAAAATAATAATAATAATAATAAAAATAATAATAATAATGATAAAAAAAATTTACAAAATATATACTACTTATAAAAAAAAGTAGTAAATTAAAATTAAAAAATGTTTAAAAATACTATGACCTTGAAAAAATTTGATGAGTCATATAATGATCTTGACAATAATAATAATAATAAATAATAATAATAATAAAAATAATTATAATAAAAATAATTATAATAAAAAAAATTATAATTAAAATAATAATAATAAAAATAATAATAAAAATAATAATAATAAAAATAATAATAATAATAATAAAAATAATAATAATAAAAATAATAATAAAAAAAAAAATAATAATAATTAAAATAATAATAATAAAAATAATAATAAAAATATTGATAAAATAAATTTACAAAATATATACTACTTATAAAAATAAGTAGTAAATTAAAATTAAAAAATGTTTAAAAATACTATGAATTTTAGAAATTTTGAATGACCTTGAAAAAATTTGGTGAGTCATGGTCTTTGTTTGAATGACCTTGAAAGCCATGATGAGTCATGGTCTTTGTTTGAATGACCTTGAGAAGATTTAAATGACATCGAGAAATTTTTCGATGAGTCATGGTCTTTGTTTGAATGACCTTGAAAGTGTTTTCTGAGTCATCCAATGACCTTGAATGAGTCATGGTCTTCGTTTACATGACCTTGAATGAGTCGTTGTCTTTGTCTTAAAAATTTTTGTACTTTTAGACTTAGAAAAAAAGAAGATTTTACCCCCCCCCCGGGGGGTTGATCTAGCGGTGACACATCCCACTACTATAGTAATAATAATAATAATAATAATAATAATAATAATTATAATAATAAATATTAGAAATAATTATAAAATTAATATAAAATTATGTTTAATTGCGTTTTTCACACATTTTAAGGTTGTTTATGGGTCTGATTTTAAATCTACATTTTTGTATTTGCGTGCTATATATTCGATTCATTTAAACAAAATCTTGACATAGATTATTGACATAAAATATATAAGTATTCATAATAGTTCTAACAAATACGAAGCTACACGATTTTATCGGCTACTTTCAGTAGAGTTTATTGTTACAGTTGTAACCTCCACAGAGTCCTTGGTATTCTTTCTGAACTCAGACGATTACACTGTGCTTTGACAATGAGACCATTTTGGAATGTGAAATGAAACGGGTTAAGTGGAGTATGCAAACTCGAAAACCAATCGACATGTCATTTCTTCCTAATCTGAACAATCTAGATCAAGCGGCCAAGACGATTTCTATCAGGATAATTTGTTATTCAAATAAAACAATTTTTGTCGTTGACACCAAATATATCCGAAGTCTCTATCACTATGAGAATTTTTAAATAAGTTATATCGCATGGAAGAACAGTGGGACCATGTTCAATAGAGTTTTGGGCCAGAACACAAACGGCCTTGAAAATTGTTTAAATGCATGTTTAAATCCAAGTTAGATGGTAATATATATTTATTTTTCGGTCCACAGCTAAAACATACCGCAAGATAGCAAGCTCTATATACAATTCGAGATGTGTAAGTACCGGTATATCCGCCAATATCTTGTGCCCATGAAGATTCAAATCATAAAACTAAATAGCGAAAGCAAGTAGCTCGAGAGTGGGTCTTTTGGCTCAACTTTCTTGCACTCAATTTCGATAAAATCGACATAAAATTTAAACGACAATCGGCTCAAAATCACTAACACCGAGTAGTCCAGTGGGCACTCATTAAATGCAATGTGAACATAAATAGATCATAAGGACAAAGAGAGGAAAAGGATAGCGGGAAAAACGCGAAATCGTTGCAACAGTTAAAATGAATAGCAATCAGAAAAAGATTAATCCGAACGACCAAAATTATAAAAAGGAATATTTTAAATAATATGTTAGATTTAAACAAATTATTTTGAGTTGATAGGTAAAATAAGGGCGGAATGCTGCTCAAAATTTCCGATATTACAAAAATACTTAATCCAAAACTGTAAAATAAGGATGGAGTACGGCTAAATTTTTATATAAGTAGACCCAATAAATGCGGTTTCTTTGAAAGATTTAGGAATCATTATGAAAAACCACTTAAATTATACATCGAAAACATACCAATAATAAGCAATGAAAACATTTATAAATACTTAGGAGTTGCATTTGGTGGTAAGGGTAATCATAACATTGACGACGTCTTATACAAAGCGCTTAAAGATGCTGAGGCAAACTTTCTTTCAGACCTTCATCCTTCACAAAAAATACACGCCTACAAAACATTTATACACTCGCGCATAATTTTTATCTTTAGAAACTGCACCATCCACCACATGATACTAGATTGTAACAGAAACCGCAAAGTAAGCAATAGAGACAAACAACTCAGCTTCGACCAAAAGATTAAAAGATTGATGAAAAATGCGATAGGGGATATACACCAAAATATAAATAATAACTTTATTTATGTGCACTGCTCACTTGGGGGTCTGGGCGTTGTCCCTAGCATAGATGAATATCTGATTCAGAGTATTATCCAACTCGCCAGGCTGCTGATGTCGGATCATTTGTATATGCGTAACTTTAAAATTAAAGAAATGATGGAGGCTGCGAAAATTCGATTCCATAACTGTGCCGACCTGGATAAGACTCTGAGATGGATAAATGGAGATGTTAAAAGCAAACTGGCGGCAACACCCTGACTTTTTCTTAAATTCAGAAATTCCAATAAACGCCTTAGAGAGAAATTTGGATTATCTTGGAAACTATTATATAATATAGACGATTCCTTTCAATTAGAAATTAGCCGAGATGACTTCATGACCATAATAAATAAAGATAATATTGAAAGCACCTCCTCATCTATACATATCCTTACCAGTGAGTGGTATGCCCTTTAATGGCAGAAAATGATACAACAGGGCCATATCGATAAAGCAATAAGTAGCAGTAATATATCTCAGCACTTAATTAAAAGCCAATCACTTAGTGACACCCAATTTTTTTTTCCTAATAAAAGCACGCAATAATAGCCTTAACCTTAACTCCAACTCGAAAAACCATAAAGACAAAAAAGAAATTAAAGAAATTAAAGAAATCAGGTTATGTAATATCAATGGGAAACCCAAGCCTATATTTTTAATCATTGTACCCTAACGCAGAACGCAAGACAAAATAAACATAATCAAGTACTTGATATAGTTTTTATTTTTTTTATCTCAAAAAATATGATACAGATATAGAAAGATCGCCGCCAGGGATAGACACCACACTGAGACCTGATCTAATAATAAAGTCAAAATCTAACAACAAAATCTTTTTTTAGACATTAAGGTACCATATGATGATACAAAAAACTTTGACAACGATTGTAGTGGGATGTTTCACATCCAGCACATGTCGCACCCAGCACACTCCATCTCCCTCCGGGTTGAAAATATTTTTAAGTCCAAAAGTGACAAACTTTTTCTGAGACAAAGACAATGACTCATCAAAAATTTTCAAGGTCATTTAAACAAAGACAATGACTCATTCAAGGTCATTGGATGAGTCATAATCATTTTTCAAGGTCATTCAAAATCTTCTCGAGGACATTGGATGACTCCTCATAATTGTCAAGGTGATTTAAACAAAGACTATGACTAATTCAAGGTCATTGGATGAGTCATAATCATTTTTCAAGGTCATTTAAAATCTTCTCGAGGACATTGGATGACTCCTCATAATTGTCAAGGTGATTTAAACAAAGACTATGACTAATTCAAGGTCATTAAGGTACCATATGATGATACAAAAAACTTTGACAACGCTAGAAACTTAGACTTTGAAAAATACAGAGATATAGCACTACAGAAAGGTAAAACTAATAATTGTAAAACGGCTGTTTATGCACTAATCGTTGGGACATTAGGAACATGGGACGAAGTCATTGATAAAATACTTACTGAAAAAGGCCTAAGCACTGCTGATATTGAATCCCTTGCAAAGAAATGTATTAAAACTGTTATTGAGGCAAGCTACATGATATACATGAACCATGTGACCAATACCAAATAACCATACACATCATAAATTATACATATTTATACTTAAAACTATTACTAAAATATTTAGTGAGATATATCTATTTATTTGTGCTAATGAGATATATTACTGCTCATATTAGTCTATCTTAGTTTATTTTTTATTGAGGAATTAAATATTTTTTTTAACATTTATTCGTATCAGGGCCGGCCCTAGACATTTTGCTGCTACAGGCAAGATTTTTTTCGGACGCCCCTAACACTAGTAGAATTAAGTAAAATAACTAAAAACACAAATTTACTAATTATTCATTTGTAAATATAACACAAAAAAGCAAATTTGTAATAAAAAAGGTACGATTAAAAATTAGACTCTACCTCAGTCATAACGTGTTGAAAATTTTATCTGTTCTTAGTTTAAAACAACACTCAAGCAGAAAATAATTAATTAAATGTAAAAACTTTACAGACCATTAAGGCTCATTTAAAAAAACATAAATTTTAATTAGAAACTCAAATCGTCTCTGTGTGTGGTACAAGTACAAAATCAATGTACATTTACATCCATGTGACCGGAGCATTCATAAATACTACATTTATCCAGTATAGTTTATCAGTTAGCTATATCGTACTGTGAGCGTTTAAGCAAATCCCTTTTTTCTTGTCCACGCCAAATAAGTGCGAACAAGCCTCCTCTAGTCCTTTTTGATGTTCCGAGATTATTCTTTTTATTATTTTTTCACACGATATTTTTTTATAAATTCGAATATTGTTTTACAATTTTTACATGCAAGTATTAAAATTACCAGGGCGGCCGCCTGCTCTGCCTGTACGTAAAGCCGGTCCTGATTCGTATTACGTATTCATACTCGTATTAAGTATTTACATGTCCATTATACTTTACAATGTGTATTTTATGTTTTATTTTATATTCTTGCCTGTTAATTTATGGCTTTTGTGTTCTACTGTGTTAAAATCGTCTTACTGCCTTTGATATTTCCTTGATGATTTGTCGCTAGAGTTTTTTCTAACCAACCTGTAATGGTTATAACGATACCCAATAAAGAAAAGAAACAGAATATTTTTTGAAATGATGAGCTGATGATGAATCGGGACTGAAGCCTGAACCTGGGCGCAAGAGTGATCAAAGGCTGAGCTGAAGCTAGAACGGGAACAATGGCTGAAGCTGTGCACGAGATTCAATGATATTTGTCTGAAAGAATGATTCAGGACCCTGCTATCAGAAGACAATAAAAAGGGAAAAGTCCTGATTTAAGTCTGACCACAACGAGGTCGGACTAGTCCCCTTTAAATGACACACTGTCTCTTTTGAGCAATTTAACAATAATAACATTGCAAGAGCTGATGATTTTCGTAAAAACAGCAACTAATTATTAAATATGGAATTAAATATCATTTTCTTATTATTAGTAGATAAAATCCAAAAAATTATTTGTAAATAAAAAAATTATATATTTCCAAAATTATTGATTTAGTAATAAATTCTCAAGTGCCGCGAATAATGCAAATACAATATCAACAAAAATTAACCAAATACAGTGCATTTATTTTAATTGAACCAGCTGTTCATTTCCCTGATACGAAAGATGTATTTTCTTTTTGAAATCTTCAAAAGAATGTACAACTTCTGTTTATTACTTGATATCTAAAATAGTTGTTTTTTGATAAAATAAAAGTATTAATACAAAAATAACTCGGTTATGAACTAGATTAAGAAAAACCATGAAATCCGATGGTTCCAGAACCTAGCAGACATAAAGGAATAAGAAATTTACTCAAAAATTCATTTACTGTTGGTTGGGAAAAACTGACAGGGGAAGATATCACCGGAATCCAATAAAGAGTTGAAATTTATCCAAATAAATAAAAATCTCTTGGATTTTAATGAAATTGCAATGAAGAGATCGATTAAACGATCGGGCTGTAAATGACGTCAAGACACACCAACAATGATAGAGCGACAGCAAAAGAAATGTGATGTCAAGACACACCAACAATGATAGAGCGACAGCAAAAGAAATGTGATGTCAAGACACACCAACAGAGATAGAGCAACAGCGAAGAAAACGTGATGTAAATCCTGCTAGAATTTTCAACTAGAAATTCTATAATGGTGAGAAAATAAAAATACCAGGTCAAATAAATGGAAGAGAATTTATTTATCTGCACAGACCTAAATGTCACACATGCACAAGCTAGATAGGTATAAATTGACAGTCACAGAAGAACAGGTCAGTTTTCTTTGAACAACCTCGATTAAGATAGAATGAAGGCACAACGAGAAGAGATCGAAATGGTACCGAAAGCGGACCATGGGAACAAGAACCACATCGACCACAACCGACGAGGTGAAACCAGACCGAATGGATTGGTGGAGGAACGGGATGACGAGGGTAAACACTTAGTTTATTTTATTAAAATTTTTACCAATTTATCTATGAGGAACACAGGCCGTCTTAATTCGAATATCGCTCAAACGACAACTCCGGACCGTCCCAAATAACAGTTATCAAGAAGAACATCCTGCGAAAATAAATAATACCCTCATTTGGCCAATTGTTCATACTCAATAAATTATTTGATGAGAAAAGAAATTGTATTATCGTTTTTTCAAATCTATACGGAGTTATAGTTTATTTATGTAACATATAAATAAATAAGAAGTTCAACCAACTCGTACATGAAAACGGACACGAAATGCATGTGTATTAGATTAATTAATGTGATGATCTGTGACCAGCCATGCCTTTTTAATGTCGACCAGTATTGATTTCGTATTTTGCCTTACAATATACTGACTAAAGAACCCCAATTAAATTGAAACATTCCTCTACAGAATTCCATTGCAAGAAGAAATCGCCAGAAATCGTAGTTAAAATAAATTTTTTTAGAATTATCCTTTTTCGAAATTTGATCGTGTATGCCAATATTTAATTTTAAGTAATTAATATAGTAACATCATGTCGTAGTAATCATAAGATGATAATTTATAGAGTCTCATTAGATCTTTAGAAAGCATAAGCTCAAGTGTAACCACTGAAATGAAAACTGCCAATAACTGTTTCTAAAAAATTTTTTGCTGCAGAAGATTCACGCGACCTGGATCGAACCCTCCAGAGCTAAAACCATATATCAGAGATTGACTGCCGCTTAACAAGAATGGGCGGAGGAGAAGCAACTGGTCCAGAACCAGCGGACTCAAATCAGGAGGTTAGATGTAGCACTGTCGGCTTGCCAAGAGGGCAACGCAGTGACCAACCCACTGGTGTTCGCGCCAGCTTAGATAGTCTACCCGGAGACAAGTAACACCACTAATAATCTATATTGAAAATTAATAAGTTGAAATCGAAGAAGTAAATCGAATAGAATTCCTGTGAACATTAAGCACACACAGAAGGGGCCCAAGTAGTAAATCGCGCGTAGACCTTCTATCGGTAGCGCGTTGAACCCACAATGAGGCAGAGCCTTAGCAATTCTAAATTAGACCTCACCTTTGGTGGTCTCATAACCAATGGTTGCAGTTCCAACGTTGCTAGCAACGGGTAATCATTGGTGGGCAAAGAAAGCTTGTATAAAGGGGGTCAAATTAATAAACCACTAACCCCACAGTTTCATCGGCAGCTCGTTGGACCAATAGATCGTTTATTCAATTATAGCATTAGTAATAGCGCTCACTTTTTGCGGACGATACACTCAATCGAACACAGTTCCAACGTTGCTTAGCAACATGTTCCGAGTGGTAAGCGAAAAATATTTGTATAGGGTTGTCTGGGTAACAACCATATAGTTTCAAAATCTCGACACCCAGAAACTCACTAAGAGGAAAGTTAAGCATACACTTCCAACCGGCATCTCGTTGAATCTAAAGTTTTTTTTTGTTTCTAAATTTGTTGTTAATCGATACGCGGCCTTTTGGCTGAAATATGCGAGCTGGGCTCAGCATCTGGTTCTATTGTCTTTTAAACACATACACAAGTCTGCAACGCCGATATAATTACCAGCATTGCTGCACAACAAACATTCATGGTAGGCTAAAGGGTAAGGCAATGGCACTTTCATTGTAAGACACATGTTCCCTGTAAATGTGATAACATGCGATCACTGCTTTTGGGCATGCTATCCTGGCAAGAGACTGGATCTCAGCCTTAGTCAATCCAATCTTTCTCATTGAATGCCTGTCCAATTTCTAATGCCAGGTCCTTGTATTTTACATAGTTACCTTCTCGCGCTTTATCAAAGCCTTCCCCTGAGTCGTATGGCACTTTCAGATCCATAACATGTATGTCTTTGTTCCTTTTTGATCTGATTGTCATGTCAGGTTTCAGCTTTGTTGGATTTGAGAGATATTTGGGCGACTTCTCTACATCAATCTCAAATCCAAGTTCTGGTTAGTGCAGTTTCAGCGATGAAGCTTACCTTGGTAGTTATGTATAATTTTACTTCCTTGCTTTGTGTTTTGGCTGTGTGCCGAAAAAGAAATAAATAAATGTTACCGTACCAATCGGGTAAAAGCTTCGATGCAATAAAGATTATTGGCTTTAAATGTTTATTTGGCATGACACATCTCACATAGAAATCAGAAGTTCGTGGCATTGTTTATCGCTTCATCACCATAAATTTAATCAATAAACTCATGAACCGTTCATTCATATATCAATAGATTCATAAACAGGCATGCGTATAGCTTCATAATTGGTCACACAATTCATTAATCATTCATCCATCTCGTTTCATACGGCAATGTACAGCAAAAAATGAAACTGAAAACTGAAAATTAAGCTTTTAAATCAATACTGAAAAATAAGATTAAAATCTGTCAAAACATATCAGTATATATACCTATAATTTGACCTTAACCTTGCGTGTTATTTTTATTGCGATTGACAAATTTGACCTTGAAATTATTTGTGTTATCTAAATTAAATTTTTATTAATTTTTTAATTTAAATTGGTAATTTACTTTTAACATTTTTAATTAAATTTATTCAGCCAAAAATATTTCATTTTCATTCATTTAATTTATTAATTTTTTCTTTAATACAAATTGTCATTTTACGATCAAATTTTCTTGTTATTGTGTTATTTTTTTATGTAAATTTCGTGCGATTCCTGATGCATTTTGTATTTATTTTATTTTACTTTTATGTTTTTTGATTTTATATTTAATTATATTCTCTCAGATTTTAAAGTGTTTAGTTGATGTTGTATATTGTATTTTAAGTTATCTTGGTGCTGGGTTTTCGTGCTGTATTACTGATGCATTTAAACAATTTTCAAGCCTATTTGTGTTCTGGCCCAACATTACTAATTATGCCACGCAGTGTGTAACAGGTGGGAAGAGAAAATAGATTGTATTTCTGGGTTATCAAAAGTTAACTAGCCTTAATCCATCAGTCATTTCAAAACTATCAAATTTTCAATTAATAAGGATTTTTTTCAAATGCGAAACGCTAAACGGTATTTAAAATAAATTATTTTCAAACTGCAAATTGAAAATTAAATTGTTTAATAAATTTTATTTTTGTGATAAAGATAGCGACAAAAATTTATTTTGCATAAGAAAATAAACATTTTTATTGCTGGTTGTAATGAAAATGAGTAAATTGTTTTTTTAAAAATATTTGATTTATAATAAATTTTAATTATTGAAATATTTTTGAATATTTAATTTAAACATTTTGTTTATTTATATCAATCATTAATATATAAATTTAGAAATTTAAATTATATCCGGAAATTATAAATAAAAATAGAAAAAGTAATAATTTTAATTAAAATGATTCAATTAAATTTTCAATTGATTATAAAAATTATTAAAAATTGTTTTTGTATTTAATCCTAATGATTTATCAATTAGGATTATCAGATATTTTGATTTATTTAATACAATATTGTTTAAGTGGAATTTATTTTAGATAAAATGTCTGAAAGCCTCTGGAAGTTTATGAGAGAAAATGAATTGAGAATAGAGAATGACGTTAGCAAGAAATTGCAGTGCAATATATGTAATAAATTGATGATAAAAGCTTGCAATGCTCCTTGCGGATGTCGCTTTTGTTCTGATTGCATTGAGCATTACCTGGACGGAAAGGATAAATTATGTCCAGGAACAACAAGATATTGTCAAAACCGAATGATAAATTATGCAAATGACATCGCTATCGATTGGCCAATCAACATTCGCATATCAGAAATTGTGGTGAATTGCCCGAGGCAAAATTGTGAATTTAATGATGAGTTACAAATGATAGAGAATCACACGAGGACATGCGACAAACAGCCAATTAGCTGCCCATTCAACGCAATCGGATGCGGAATGAATGAGATTAGGAATGAGGAAATGAAATCACATCTCAATGAGGAGATTTATTGTCATAGCAAATTGCTGATTGAGCTCATCAATAATTTACGCAATGAGATGGAATCAATGAAGAGTGAAAATACTGAAATGAGAAATGATAATATTGAATTGCGAAATGAAAACAAACAGTTCAAGCAACAGATTGAGCGGCAAATAGAAAATCATCAGGTAAATCGATTGATTGAAACATATTTTTTGTGGAATTCCGAGATTACAATAAAATATCGGATAATCAAAATTCATTGATTTAAAATTAAATATTGATTTAAATGATAAATAAGCAGTATATAGTGAGCTACCCAGCACAAAGGGCCCGCGTGCGTATTATGCAGTCCATTGGCATTTTATATTATTATTAATATGAATTATTTATAATTTCCTATGACTAAAGATGAGATAAGATGAAGAATGCATTTATTTATTACCAGTCACAATGAGCGGTGAGCTGAGCTCGTGTTTATTTGTAAGATATAACGGCCGTGCCACCCCCAAAGTGAGATCAAATTGTCTGATATAACAAAGCTTCATCATCGCAGCATGATGCCATTCAAACTTTGTGATGTTACCTGAATAATGGCCTAAGTTCAAAAAAGAGACATTTCCGGTAGTAATTAAAATGTTAACTACTCACGCATTTACATTGTTACGCAGTGCTACACGTTGGATCTATGATTAGTATTAGGTATTTGCTTATCATATAATTTTGTAGAGCCCTCTCGCCAAGGCTGATTACAGACATCCATCACGACATCCGGCTTACAAACTTTTACATTAAGATTATTACATAAAAACCACATAACATTTAAAATGTTATTGAGAGTCTATTGAAACAGATTCATTATTCAAAGCCCACCTAAAATACTAATAAATTCGGTGATAAGTTATGAAAACTATATGATTATTTTGCCGTTCAACTTGTCTGCATGATCAAAAGGGAAATCAAATCTGAGCCTCGCATGAAACTTTCAAAAATAAAATATTATTACTCAAACGCAACATCGCAGTCACATCTAGGCATAAATGGATTTGCAATTGCATTACATCGCTGACTTTCAGAAATGTGATTGCAGATTGTTCAGATCTCCCGTTTGTCACTTATATAGCACTCATTTTTGAATTCTTTGACATGCTCTCGTGTTTTCATTGCTTGACAATGAAGCATTGCATATTGTAACTGAGCCACTGGAATGTAATCCATGCAATAGTACCAAAACTGTTTAACGACATCATAAGTCGAAATTAAAGTTTTAAAAATTTTGTTATAATTGTCGGCAAAAGTTCTTCTGCAGCTGCAATTATCATTGGTTGAATAATCTAAAATAATTATTTCTAATTAAATTTAAAGCTATTTAAAACATTAAAAAGTCAATATTGTTAAAACATTATTCTAACATTTAGTAAATCTTTACAGAAATTTAGTATTTAGTTTGCTTAAAACATTTAAATATTTAAAATATTTAAAATATTTAGAATATTTAAAAATTTACATTTATTAATTAAATTTTATTTAATAATTTAAATAAAATATTAACTAATAATTTATTGAAAACTTTAATTAATCAATTAAAATTTTTATTTAAAAATTATCATTTATTTACTAAAAATTTATTAGAAAAAACAGAAAGCCAAATAAACGAAATATATTTCGAAGAAATTATTTTCCATTATTAACAAGTCATGTTAACATGTAATAAAAAGGGGTTTAAAACTAAAACATACAATTTTCAAAAATATATCCCCACTGCATCTTTTTTTTTGGTATTCTCGATATTTATCTTCTATTCTTTCATCATTTCGTGCTTCTATATTTGCTTATCTCGTCTCATCTCTTGTTCCATGATAACTATTTCCGGTTTCGTATCGTCCTTTTTGTGTGCTCACATTCTCATTGCTTCTCCTACATCTGATTTTCTCAAAATTTCCACAAAATTAATTTCGATTATTCCTAGATTGTGCAACAAAAATTATTAAATTTATCAAATTCCAAAGTTTTTACATAACAGGAATTATTCACAGATTCAGCAGAACGATCCCCAGCTTTATCGCCCTTTTCCTTTGTTTCCATTCTATTCTTTATATTAATTTCTATATAAGGTTTTAACTATTTAGATTTGTTATGCACCTTGACCAAAATCATTCCACGTTTAAGATACCAATTCAACATTCTTCCTTCTATAATCTTTTCCGATGTATTCATTTTGCCATGTTGATAAACATTTATATGGGACTTCATTTTTTTCTGGGCAAAATGGAAAATATCTAGTTTTTTCCCAAATTTCTTTTGCGTATTTTAAATCGACTTCATAAAAAATTCCTCTGGGGAATTTCCAATGAATTGCTGGTATGTTGCGTCCTTGCACCAAACCATTTCTCCAGTTGGTAATTCATCCATCATAGCAGTTTCGTACAAGGAATTGCTTCAATCTACTTCAACATATCTTTTACTATGTACTCCGCAAATTCCTTCTTTTATACATTGTTCTAAATATAATAATTGATTATATGTATTTTCCTTGTAATATTTCAACCTTGCACCCATGTCAATCCAGGTTCAGAATAACAGCAACAAGGATCAATTCCATGTCTTGCTAAACAAACATTCCGGAAAGTTACAAACACATCAGTCAACATGCATTCATCCATTTTTAAATAATTCATAATATTATCTTTTATCGTATCACATTTTAAAAATTTCCATGTTTCTTGCGTGAATGGATAATCTTTGTCTGATATATTTGATTGTTTTAATCTAGAATAAAACTTTTCTAATTTATGTAATTTATTATCGGTCAAAATATTCTCTACTTCCATAAAATTATTCCTTTTAATATATTCGTAGAGATAAACTCCTTTTCTTAATTGTATATAAAAAAATGTATTATATGCCTTATATTCAGTTGGATATGCTATATAATCCAACGCACAAGGCATCATTCGAAACGAGTCTAAAAATCTAAAAACTACTTCACAGAAAGATATATATCTTCATCAGTATTAGCCAACCCTTTCTTAATTTTAGTCGACAACTCTTTGAAAATCAAATGATTATCATAACCACTTGCATTATGAAAATCAAATGGCATGAAATCATTTCTTGTCGGCTTGAAATTTCAAGAATTATGTTCTGCCCCTCTATAATTGTTTTTCTCGTAGGTAATGATCATGATCTAAAACTTTCCAATCGTTTTCAGTGAATTACTTTACACAATAATGAGAAATTTCTGTTTTGTCATGTTCTTGTTTTTGTTGTCGTGTTTTTACTCTATTTATTTCTTTATTTAATTCATCAAGGGTTCTTACAAATTGCTGTATCGCGTCTTCTCCAAAATATTCAGTATATCTTGAATTTATTAATTCCGGATAATTTCTTTCAAGATATATCCCTAAATAAAAACCTAATTGTTCAATTCGATCTTCAATTGTTTTATTTCAACATTCGAAATCAACATAACAAACGAACGGAACTCTATGATTAGTACAGTTAAACTTCCTTAAGTCGGATTACCATAGTTCACGAAAAAAAATTTGATTTATAGAAATACATAGCTTCAAAACGAGTAAAATACATTTACACGATTTATATAAATCAAAAATGTACATATGTTTATATTCTAAACAAAAAAATACATTATTAATATAATAATAATTTATTAAAAATAATTATAACTAACATATTATTTTTTCAAAATGTCGGTAAAATTCTCTATCTACAAAGTTCTCCAAACTACATAGTGCGCGGGACACTTCACCTAGAAGATTGTCTTTAGAACACAGATATTCGCCACACTTATTTAAATAATTACGCATTTGTTTGTTCGTGGATTGAGTTGACATTAATTCATTGCTATATACGATATCTTTATCTTCATCTTCCTCCACAGATTTTGTAATCTTGTTTAAAATATCGGCACCTGTTGGATAATCAACTATAATCACATCTTCATTTACAGATAAATAATAATTATGAGACACTGCATTATCCACGTTATGCTGGTAATATATGTCATATGTTGACTTCAATTCTGACAGTAGAGCATCATTTTCTTCACTGCAGTTTGTTTCGTTTTGTTGTTCAAAGTCATCCTTTTGGACACTAATGTTTATTGTTGCTTGTTGAACATCAATGCCCCACGCTTTTTCACGTTTGTAACTGCATCCAATAAAGTAATGTTCGGCTTTATTGTCTTCTAGGGCAATTATAGATTTTCTCAGAATTCTTTTATAGTGCAATTTCATGTTGTAAATTATTCCTTGATCTATAGAATGTAACTTTGATGTTATGTTTGGCGGGAGAAAAAAATACGAATCGAATTAAGCTGTTTACTAGTTTTTCTGGTCCAGATATTTGGCACATTTTGATCTTTAGCAACTTTAAACCACTCCAAAGTAGCTTTATCAATGTCTATGTAGGTACAGTTTTTTAATGTTTGCGATCATTAGTTGCACCATTTTCGTCTTCGTTCAGAATTTCTTTTCGGTTTCTTATAATTGGACGAAGTGTATTTTAAGAAATACCAAGGTTTTCAACAATCACTTATTTCTTTTTAATACCTTTGTTAACTTCACCTATTAAATTCACTTGGTCGGATAACGACATCGTATTGAGTTTTCTTTTTGCCCACTCATTTGCAAATCTAACGGCATAGGTAAGAAGATGGAATGAGTTAAAACCTAAAATTTTATTAATTTATAACACCTTTACTATAACAAACAGTATATCTATGTACACTTCCAGGAATGTATAATGCCTAATTTTGAGTTGCGTTGCTAATTTTCGAAATGCGTCGAAAAAAAGTTTTAAAATAAAATTTAATCAAAAAATAGCATAACGTCTATATTCAAAAATTAAAATTTAAACCGAAACTAGAACGCCATGATTTATTTTTAAATGCATCAGCAAATAAAATAATTTTTTATTCAGTATTTATTAGTATAAAAGTTTAGTTCTAAGTTGTTTGTATAACTTATAACGTTTAAGTGTTTCTTGGTTTTTTAATAATAATTTTTTAAAATTTTAAAAAACCAATTACTATATATATATACATTTCTCAAAGGTTTATTGTTTTTTATATTGTTTTTTATTATTTTTTGGCTTTGTAGCAATATAACTAATTTTTTTTTAAAAAACATGGATTTCAGATTTTATCGGAACCTATTATATAAAAACAGGTACAAATGTATACAAAATTAAAATTTGAATTGCGCTGTTTCGAGATGCGTCGCGATTTATTGTAACGTATTAACGAAGCAATCGAGGCTCTAGTGTATTTAAATTTTATAAGATTATAATCTATTATATTCTATAAGATTATCGTCTATTATTTACTTATTTGTATGCAGAAATAAAACTCTTTCGAAATTTTAATATTAAAACGATTATCAATACTTAAAAGCTATAAGTAATAATAATAATAACAAAAAAGCTTTAAATAATAGTAAAAAATCGAAAACAATTTAAAAGGACTGTCTAGAATTTCTGAATCTCAATTGAACATCGATATCGTTTCTGATTACTTGTCAAAAAATTTTGCACCTATTTTTGTATTTCATTAAAATTTCAGCTCTGATTTCTTTTCATTTTCATTCAAAAATTTTTAATTTTTAATATTATTTTACAATTTTTGTTATATAAGAAATTTTTTATATTTATATCGAATATTAAAATAAGTGTAAAATATTTATTTAAATCTATAAATTATTCCGTATTTTTAATTTGGTTGGTTTTTGCACCTGGTGATGAGAGCTTATCTGTCGAAATGTATCGTAATTTGACTAATTTTACTATGAATTTCAGAATTTTTATAAAAATATACAAAAGAATAGATGTATATAATAATAATAAATATTTTAAACATCTTTATGTGTTTACAAGTTTTTTCTTCCATATGATTTGAGTTTGAGCTAAAAATTGTAAGCATTCAAATATTTTTTAAAACATGATTTAATTCAAATTAAAAGAAAATTAATTATCAAGTTGGCTGCTTTCCTAACTTCAGAAAATCGTTAGTGTTGTCTTTTATATTTAAACCATATCTTTTTTTTGTTTGTGTTGTGAGCATTTTTGAAGCATTTCCAATAGCAATATATTTAATTTTACATAATTGCTATCAATCAACGTTTGCGTTTTTTAACTTTGCCGATATCAGTGGCTAGAGTTAAAAGGAGTTTTTAAAATTAAAACTAATTAAAACCTATATACGCTCTATGATGAGACAAAAACGATAAGATGCCTTGGCCAGTTTGTTGATTGAACGTAAAATAGCCAAAAACATTAAATGAAGAGGAATTAATTGACGGGTTTGCTACTATAAAAGCTCGAATAAAAATATAAATAACTCTTAGATTTTAAATAAATATATTCATACATTTTCCCAGTATTTTTATTATAAGTAAATCATTAAGTAAGTTTAGCTCTCATCATCAGGTACAAAAACCAGTGCCGGTTCAACAGTTTGTGGCGCCCTGTGCACATATATTTTTTTCAGCCTCCATATTATTTCTTAAACTTTTAAATAAATCTTTATAGTAATTTTTGTATAATTATTCAGGAAATTCGTAAATTTATATTTTATAAATTCTTCATTTGTATTCATTTTAGTTAAAATTCCTGAAATATTGAATTGATATTTGTGATTGCAGCAGAAAATGTGCGAGATGGAAGCGAAGGAGCAGGAAAACACAGGAGAAATCGAGGAAATCAACGAGGAAATGGTGGCAGTAAAGATTGTAAATCGCGCATTGCAAGACGAAATGATCGAATTGAGGAAGGAAATCAGCCAATCCAAACGACAAATTGAAAATATCGAGGTGCAATTAATCAATCAACAGGTAAATTGATTGATTGAAATATTTACGGTTTGCATAATTCTGGAAATCATAAATCATGTTAAATTCTCAGATTTTTATAAAATTAGCGATTTATTAAAAATTAATTTAAAAATTATAAAAATATAAATCGTTTGAAATTATAAAAATATTATAAAAAGTCATTTCATCACTTAGTCAAATTGAATTCTCTCCTACATATTGAACCGGAAGTTAAAAACGCCAGTTCAGACTCTGCATGCGCCGGTTTAATCATTATTTTTAACCCTTTCACTGCACAATATATTTTGAGATCTCGTGTTCTATGTGCGAAATCATTCGATTATTGTGCGTACAAATGCACAAAATTCCCATTTTACTATAGTAAAAGTGAAAAATCATCTTAGAATTTTTGTACCTGACTTGTTTGAGTAAGCTGTGTGAATAGTTGTGTTGAACCTGGAAGAATTCTGAGCGTATGGGCCATTCGTATTGTGCGAGTATATACAGCTTGAGCAGTGAAAGGGTTAATCATATTTTTTGATTATTTTGTTTTTTGTATTTGTTGATGGTACAAACCTTCATACATTTTCATCGAATCATTTAGACCAGGGTTCGGCAACATAAGGCACGCGAAGCCTTTTTACTGGGCATGTGAAGTGATTTGTTATTAAATTAATTTTCTTTTATTTTAAATATGTCTAATTTACAAATCATTATAAAAGTTCAGAGAAAAATACATTTAAAAATGTCCCAAAGCCCACAGTGTGTAATTCTTCACAAATATTTCGTACCTACATGATGTATGATAAGATATCGAGCCCCTCTGCGCATGCTCGTGAAAAGGTTGCCAGACCATGCGGTTTATCCCAAAAGTATCTCGTGTAAGTTGGTAAACCAATAATTACACTATCAAAGATTTCATAAAAGATCATTATAAAATATCTTTCTCAAATAAATTTGGCTATATTTTATAAATGATTTAAATGAAACGTCCTTATCAAAGTTAGTTACATTCAACCATATTTCGATAGTGTAATGCCGGCCTAACTCTGTTGTCTGGTCTCATGAGATCAGTTTCGTGTTATGACGTGTCATTTATTGTTTAGCTTTATAAATTGTTTTCAGGTTAAATAGTAAATACGTTACGTTAATTTCATTTTTACTGCCATTTTATTTACTCAAATTATGAACTTGTTCAATTATTTAATTACCCATTATGGCGTGTTCCAAACAAATGAAGTTTGAATATCGCCCACTTCAGCCAACTTGGATAACAGATTACGGGTTTATTTTTTAAAATGATCATACTATTTGTGCCTTATGTTTGGACACTGTTGTTACCAGAACGTCAAGTGTAAAGCGTCACTTTGAAATCAAACACAAAGGATCCTTCAAGTGTGATGCAGACAAAAATGAATCTATTAAAAATGCTGTGGCTCGCTATGAGAAGCAAACAAACCTTTTATTAAACATGATTGGTAGAAAAAGCCAAGCAACTGAATCTAGCTACAATATTTTACAGTGTATTGCAAATTTCTGAAAGCCATATACAGACAGTGACTATAATAAATAGATCTTTCTCAAGTGCTCTGAAGTGATGTTTGATGATCTTCCCAATAAAAACATAATTATTTCAAGGATAAAAGAAATGCGTACTTCTGCTAGGACGGTTGAGAGATGCATTACAGAAATGGGTCAACATATAAAAGAACAGCACACTGATGCGTTAAGGAATGCCAAAGTCTTGAATGTGACTCTAGATGAGAGTGTTGATCTAAACGGGATATTACATTTGGCAATTGTAACTAGACACTGTGATATCGAAATGTGTGAGTAATTATGTTGTTTCGAACCTTTGCATGATAATACAACGGGAAAATATATTTTAAAAACGTTTATTGATCAAATTATACGAAAGAGGAATTGACATCAAGAAGATATTTGCCGTTAAGACAGATGGTGCTCCTGCCATCGCGGGTAGGCTGAATGGATTCGTCAATTTACTTGAAGGAAAAATTGGCCACCCCATTCTAAAGTTTCATTGTATTATTCACCAAGAGAATATTTGTGCAAAGATTTCAAAAATCGATCTTAACAAGGTTAAGTCAAACATATGTAAAATTATAAATTTTCTTGTTTCACGATCTTCTCTGACAATAAGACAGTTCGAAGCTTTACTTCAAGAGATGGAGAGTACATATCAGCACATAACTCTTCACTGCAACGTTGGATGGCTTAGTTGCGGTAAAGTTCTGGAAAGGTTCGTTGGGTGCTTCGACTCAATCAAAGTCATTTTGGAATAAAAATCTGAAAGAAATCCCGAAATTGAAAACACAGTTGCTTATAAAACTTATGTTTTTAACTGAGCTCACAGCTCACCTCAGCGAGTTTAATTTACGTCTGCCAGGTGTTGGACAAACGGTTTTGGCGCTTTATGAGATATGGAATTTATTTGTAAAAAGAATCGAAATCTATACTGAGGATATTAAAACACGAAATCTACGTTACTTCAAACATTTGAAAACTTTCATTGAAAACAGTAAAGATCCAGATGTAACTCTTTGTGTAACCGATGAGCATGAAAATGCACTAAAATTAGAATTTTTGAATCGATTCAAAGATTTTAAGTTATTTGGCCCAATGTTTTCTTTTTTAATAAAACCAGATTGTATTGAGAACTTCGATTTACTGGTCTTTGAATGGAAGGGCATTGAAGGTATCGATTCTAAGGTATCTTCATTATGGGTAAATAAACTTGATGAGTTACGGAAAACTTTGGAAAATAAAGCCTCACTAGAATTAATTGTTTGTGTATATTTAGTGAAAATTTTAATTATTATTATTATTATTATTATTATTATTATTATTATTATTATTATTATTATTATTATTATTTATTATTATTTATTATTATTATCATTTTTATTATTATTATTATAATTTATTATTATTATTATAATTTTTATTATTATTATTATTATTATTATTAAAAGACAACGCCAATAAAAAACCTTTTGTACGATATATTTCGATAGCATAGCTATCATCTTCAGGTACTCAAAACCAACTAAAAATATTATGAATTAACATTTAATTTAAACAAATTATTTTTTATTAATTTAATTTTTTAATAAATAAATATTTTTAAAATATATTTAATTCACTTTTAATTAATTTAAAATTTTCAATTATTTTAAAAATATTAAAACCAGAAACATGTAGAACCGTTTTTGCAGTTTATGAACAGTTTACATAAAAACATTGTATTCACATGTGAAACGGAGAGAAAGTCATCAATTGCGTTTTTGGATTTGTTAATTCAACGCAAAGATAAACAGTATGAGACAGAGATTTATAGAAAACCAACTGATACTGGTCTTTATACTTCTCCAGAAAGCTTTTGTGAATTTAAGTATAAGAGAAATATTGTGAAAGGATTGATTTATCGTTCATGGTCTTTATCTTCTACTTTTGCTAATTCGGTAAAAAGTGTTGATAAATTGGTTGAGTTGTTGATAAAGAATGGATATTCTAAATCATTTTTATTGTTGATGATAAAAGAGACTGTTGATAAATTGATTAAAAATCCTAAGGATCCATGTTTTGGAAAGTCTGAATGTAATTTGTCGGATGGGTGTGAATTGAGTGTTGGTCTGGGTGATGGTAAAAATGGATATAAAAAAATTGAGCCTAAATATGTGTTAGTATTGCAGTACTCTGAAGGCTTTACAAATTATAAAAGGAAGTTGAGTAAACAGATGGGAAATTTAGAGTATAAGATCGTCTCTAATTCGTGTAAGGTACGCAATATGTTTATTAATAAATCAAAATCTCCGGTTGGATTGTGTTCTGATCTCGTTTATCAATTTACATGTAATGGGTGTAATGCCACATACATTGGAGAGACTTCCCGTCATCTCTGTACTCGAGTTCTAGAGCATTGTCGATTGAAGGGTTTGACCAATATTAGTGAGCACAATAGAGGCTGTAAAAGTGATATAGGAATGTCTGATTTTAGAATTTTGTTGAGAAGTTTTAATAATTATTGGGAACTAGTGATATGTGAAGCATTGCTGATAAGGTCATTGGATCCAAAGATTAATGTGCAAAGTGCTGTGACTACGAATGTTTTGAATGTTTTTAAATAGTTTACGTATGTTAAATCATGTTTGTTTTTTTAATATTATTAAAATAATTGAAAATTTTAAATTACATTAATTTTTAAAAATTAGAATATTAGTGAAAATTTTAAATTAATTAAAAGTGAATTAAATATATTTTAAAAATATTTATTTATTAAAAAATTAAATTAATAAAAAATAATTTGTTTAAATTAAATGTTAATTCATAATATTTTTAGTTGGTTTTGAGTACCTGAAGATGATAGCTATGCTATCGAAATATATCGTACGAAAGATTTTTTATTGGCGTTGTCTTTTAATTAAATCGTTTCCAAATTTATTTAATTAATTATTATTATTACTATTATTTATCATTATTATGAAAAATTATTATCATTATCATTATATATTATTAATCACTATGTCTGATTGTATTCAAAGAATATACGATACATTAAGAGATTTCCAGTACATTCCCAATAGTATACTAGTTTCAAGTTTCAAGTTACATTCAAAAATTATATCTTCCGTATTTCCGAATATTTAAACCAAATTAAAAACGGTTTTTATTTTAATTTTAAAATTTAATTCTATTCAAATATATATTTTCACAAATTAAATACAGTGAAACCTCGCTTAACGAGCACCTCACATAACGAGAAATTCGCATAACGAGTAAAAAAAATTGGAAAAAACAGCTCGCTTAACGAACGATTTTTCGCATAACGAGTGAAAGTCCTGAATTGTAAAAAAAAATTTAAAACAAAAAGATTTGTAGTATTCACGAAAACATTATTTATGGATACATCAGTATGTGTTTACAATTGTTCCGCTAGCATATTTTACTTGGATATAAACTTTTACAAACTCTTGTTTATACAATGTTTTTTGTTATTTTTTTAGTACAAAGCTTAATAATTATTTTTGATTTTATTTGTAAAATCAATAAACCTTGCAAAATATCACCCCGATAAAGCAGTAGCTATGCGCGCTACAAATTTATTTAATGATAATGCCGTATTGCCTTTTTACCAAATTTTGAAGCGTCGCCAAAAACAACTGTCACTAGACAGCTTTTTAATAAAAAAATTAGTTATGTATCATTACAACAAATTTATTATTCGAATACTTTTTAATTTTTGTAAAATGAATTCGCATTACAGGTTGGTTTATTCCGTTACAAAAAGAAAGACCAAGATGGTCTACAATCCTTAACAACATGATCATGTATATAATTTTCATTTAATAAAAGTTTATGTCATAAAATTTTTTGTATATTTTTTTCGGCACGGAACGAATTATCGTATTTTATCTTAATTTATATGGGAAGCGTTGTTTCGCTTAATGAGTGTTTCGCTTTACGAGTTTATAATTATTTATTATTATTATTATTATTATTATTTATTATTATTATTATTATTATTATTATTATTATTATTATTATTATTATTATTTTTATTATTAATATTATTATTATTTTTATTATTTTTATTATTATTATTATTATTATTATTATTATTATTATTTTTATTATTATTATTATTATTATTTTTATTATTTTTATTATTATTATTATTATTATTATTATTATTATTGTTATTATTATCAGTAAAGCATCACTACAATTAATTATTAGTGTATGTTTAGTGAAATTTTAACTCAAACTTTAGATGTAATTTAGAATTTTTGTTTTAATTACAGTTTAATAACCAAAAATACAAAAATGACTAACATACCTTTCTGATCAATTGGACATAGAATCAAAACATTCCAAATGATCATGAGAATACAGATAAAAATGGATGGAATAAATCTGCCCAATGAAGCTAAAATAAATCGGCAACATTGCTAGAAATTACAAATGAAAAATAATAGTTTCATTAATTGTCCCATTACTTTATATGTCAACTGTCTTCCGCACTTGCGTGGCGGCTCTTTGGGAGGTTTACCGAGCATGGCCGACCTAGAATAAATAACCAATGCGAGAACTGGAGCCTGGAAATAGAAATGATAGATTATTTGTAAATTAGTTGGAAATAAATCCAGGCTTAAAAAGAAATTTTCATCTGTATGATAAAGATCAAAAATAAGAATTGAAATGTTGAAAAACAGTTTAAGAATAACAAAACTAGCACAAGATAAACAGTAGAAAGCTACACTTGCCAAAGTATTCTTTACTAGTCGATGACGCTAGGAAATAAATGTGAGATCATGAAGAATGAATTATATTTGTTTTACTACTGTGCTAAATGCAATGAGATGAAACCGAGGTTTACGGTTGAGCAAAAGTCCGCACGGCAACGCCACCAATCGGC
The DNA here is from genome assembly GCA_022537955.1 of Schmidtea mediterranea. Taxonomy (NCBI): domain Eukaryota; kingdom Metazoa; phylum Platyhelminthes; order Tricladida; family Dugesiidae; genus Schmidtea; species Schmidtea mediterranea. The sequence goes on along the minus strand of CM039679.1, from coordinate 3,205,573 downwards.
ATGCTATGTTTATCGGTGACAATTCCGGAAAGCAGATCCTTTGATCAAGGATTTTGAAATTTTTCTTTATCATTGGTTCTTCTTCAATTAAAACTTTCTAAACCATTTTATTAGAAACCATTATAAACAAATTTGATAACTTGTGACAGAAATCGGTTAGAATTTCAGATATCAGTTTAAAGCTGAGGCTTACAGTCATTGGAACTCGTCGCAAAATCCTTGAAATTGAAGGAAATGGAACAATATCTGACAGATGGAAAGGTTTGTAAAGTTGGTGATCATTATATTTGAAAGGATACAGTAAATAAATCTACCGATTAGAAACTCAAAGAAGAAATTGAATTATTCATAGATAATTCATAAATCTGTATAGGTCCTTCCATGTACTGTCCGCAGGTCTAGCATATCACCAAGCGCATACATTTGGAATTCATTCAATTTACCCTTCATAAGCATATTGTGTCCGGCAAAGAGAAATGAAAGTACTGGCGAAAAGCGGACAAAGGGGGAAAATTTCCCTATCGTAAACAACATTCAGAAGCTGGACAGTAATAAATTTTATGATCAGCATTTTATGGAATTTCGAACAAATTATTCATTTTGATATAAGGGTAAATGATATTTCTATTACAAACCTGTGAGGAATCTGAGTCTCTTACAAGATAAAAGATACTCAGACTGTCAATCATTAACGTACACCGATTGACAAGCATTAAGGTACATAGATTGTTATTCATTACGGTACACCAATTCCATAAACATTTCAGTTTTACCAACATAGCAAATTTATTAATATAAATTTATAAAAAAATTTACACTACACATTTATGGATTATTTATATTTATTTAAACAAATTATTTTTTTATTAATAATTTTTTTATCAACAGCTTTTATAAAGAAAATGTAACGAACTGCTGAATAAATTTGAAAAATTATAATTTATAATACAAATTTAAATTTTGAAACTTTTAATTCTCTTTCATTGTTAAAATCCACGTTTTAGGTAAAAAAGAAATAAATAAAATATTTTTGTATTAGAATAAGAATGAAATATTAAACTTGATATTTTATTAAACTATTACAAAAGTTTTAATTTTTGTAAAATTATTCGATTGCTCAAATGTTATCAGATTTCTGGTCTATTTGACTGCTTGCTTGAGATTTATCGATTATACAAATTAATCCATATTATTATTTTGGTTGGATTTTGTACTTGGTGAGGAGAGTTAATCTGTCGAAATATATTGTAAAGCGAGTGCTTGAATGGCGCTTTCTACTAATAACATCGTTGCCGAGCTTATTTATTGATTTATTTATAAATCTATTTATAGTAACTTTTGTATAATTATTCAGGAAATTCGGAAATTTATATTTTATAAATTATTCAACTTAGTTAAAATTCCTGAAATATTGAATTGATATTTGTGATTGCAGCAGAAAATGTGCGAGATGGAAGCGAAGGAGCAGGAAAACCGAGGAGAAATCAATGAGGAAATAGCGGCAGTCAATAATGCGAATCGCGCATTACAAAATGAAATGACCGAATTGATGAGGAAAATCAGCCAATCCAAACAGCAAATTGATGCATTTAAACAAATCAGTGAACAGCAGCAACTGCAGCAGAATATAAAAGTGATTTATTGATTTATTGAAATGATTGAATTTGTGATTCAGATTCAGAATGAAATGGAGAAATGCGCCAATGAAATTCGGCCGATTCAAACAAAATTTGGAAATGCAGAATTTATAAATTTCGGAATTTTGGATTGGCAAATCGATAAATTATCGCAACTGGAGAGAAGTAAATCGATTTACAGCGAGCCATTTTATTCCGGGCCGGGCGGATACAAAATGTGCTTGGCGGTGATTATTAGGGGATTTAGTGGTGGGATTCGTGCAATTTGTGTTGGTTTCCATTTGATGCGTGGCGATTGCGATGCCGGATTGGAATGGCCATTCAAATATGCTGTAAAAGTCGATGCGATAAATCCGGCAGATGGAAATGTTTACCTCAGCCAATCAGTGAAATGTCCTGACAGCCCTGCTGCTGCTGCTGCTGCCAATTGGGGGAGGCCAGCAAGGGACAGAAATGATCCGATTTATTTTAATAATTATTGTATCATTTTATCAGCCATTAAAAACGACAAATTGCTGCTCAAATGCAGAATAGAAAAATTGTGAAAAACTTTATCAAATATTTCAATAAAAATTTTGATTTATTTTCTCACTTTTCCTCAGCTCAGCTGATAAATTTATGCAAATTGTCAGTTTTGATAGGTGCGCGATATCGGCCAATCAAAACACTGATCACAGCTGCATATGAATGCGGACGGGAAATTTCTGATTTGCTAGACAGCGCAAATATCAAATATTTGATTTATTGAAATTTTATAAATTTACTAATTTTGTCATAAATATTATTAATAAACAAATAAATCTCACATTTAGTCCATTGTCATTAGCAACTGCCACGTCAATTTGCGCTCCTTCTGATATTTGACTCATTTTCAATCTCATTATCTATCATTGAAATTAAACAATAAGGAACATCCCTAAATCAACAATAATATACATTTATGTAACCTCATTAAGCAACAGAAATATTAACAAATACTCCCAGATTGCCAAAAGGAATTTTTTAGGCTTCTACATAAACTTTTTAAACATTAAAATGCCTATATTTTTAATTAAATTCAATTTAAAATTGACAAAATGTTCTTAAATTAGATTTAATTAAACAAGTTTATAGGAAATATTTAATTAAATAAAATTTAATTAACTTTAAAATTAAATATTAAAAACTTTGCCTATAAATTTGCAAAAGTTCAATTGCGATTTTAAATGAATTTATTATAAATTTTGAAATTAATTTTAATTACTTAAATAATGTAAAATAATTTCTTATAAATGGTGGGTTACTGGGTGTTGACGTTCGTTTAAATTATGTGGAGGTTTCCCCGGTAACGCCATATAAATATTTTCTTTACTACCATTCGGCACCCGTTGCTAAGCAACGTTGGAACTGTGTTCGAGTGGGTAGATCGTCCGCAAAAAGTGAGCGCTATCACTAATGCTGTAATCGCCCGAACGATCTCTGGGTTCAACGAGCTGTCGTTAGAAGACTTGTGCTCGCTTTAGATTATTAGGTCCCCTTATCTCGTTAATGTCGTCATTGGTATTCATAGTTCGCGCGTAAACTTCTCATTCAGACGGTGTAATGTCCTCATACCACCCCTGTAAGTTGACACTTATCGAATCCCTCCAATATCATTTAAATAACAATACATATATGTTTCACAAAGTAACAACACATGTTATGAGTTAGCTATGTATTATTTAATAATCGGGCGGCTCGACGTTTAGCCCGCTCCTTTCGTCCAGGTCGGTAACTGCTTGTTGATGGAGTAGTCTTCGCGGTCGCTACCGTCTCCGGTAGGCCAGCTGGGCGGGGGCAAAGACAAGGGGGTATGTTACTGCTGCCCCCTCCTGGCAGGCCGATAAGGCGACCTCCAGTCCCTTTATCTGCGTTCTGAGACTCTGGTTTAACTGCTTTTCGTCCGCCCATCCCTTTTGGGCTGCGGTAAGCCTTTGATACAGTGACCTTGCCTTCTTCGGTTCCATCCACGAGGCTTTGGTCTCTTGGATTTCCTTTGACATTTGGATCAATTGGGTGTAGAAATCCTTGTTGAGCTTACGAGAATGTTCCAGTTCCCGTTGCAGAGTTTCCAGTGATCCCATCTCTACAAAAAAATGACATTAGCTTTGAATCCACAAATCGTAAATTATTTAAATGCTCATCCAAATCGTTATGACATTAAACTATACAACAAAATTCAGAAAACGTAAAGAAATAACTAATTATTTATTAAAATTAAATTTAGTTTCATTAGGGTCACTATAAGCTTTCCATGTTTGTTTTGCTAGCGGAGTTCGGAGCTTTGATGTTGCCCTCAACATTTTTGTCCGTGGCCGGTTGTGTGAACGGATACTCATCATACACAAAAACCGTTCGCTTTGTGTCTCGGATAGGTCTGGAGATATGCGGCGGCATGTAATTGTAGGAATCCGCGATCCTACCGGCCGCGATGTCGTCTTCCACGTTAGCCAGATATTGTCTGGTCCTGACCACGTGAAAGTCGACCTGCCGCTGGTGGGCCTCGAGGCGTGTGAGGAGAGAGAGGGTGTGATCCCGGATTTCTTGGGCTGGACTCTGACCGCTATTTTCCAACGATGGCCAGTTGGTCCGTCGGGGCTCCGATGGAGGCAGGTCTCTGTACTTCTCTCTCCAGAGTTGTTGCCACGCTTGTCTCCACTGGTCGGCAACGTGCGTGGGAACACGAACAAAAGGTCCTGATCTTTCTGAACAACAAAAAAACATGATCAGATGGGGTTGCCATCAAAATTTAATAATTATCAAAGAGAATTCAAATTCCTATGACAGTTCCTGAAAAATTATATCGGAGAATCCTTATCTTCCTCCCTGGGTTTAATCATTACGGGATTAAGATCTCTATTACAGTCCGATTTTTCATCCTAACCTTTTCTAATTTAACCAAACCTCCCTAATTTTATGGTGTGGATCCTGAATACGTCGACGGGTGACCAGCTTATATTTCGTAATTTACGCTATTTATTTTACTGGTCGACAGCTAATTAAAAAAACATAAGTAAACGCACTTGTACAAACTTAACGTCCACTTTCAGCATTTACTAGCTAATTTTTACTATGTCAACGATAAACAAATTTCTTTAATTTAATGTATTCAATCACCTAAAAACATAAATGGTAAAAGATTAAAAATTTCAAAGCAATTATATATTGAATATAAAAACATAAAAATTACGAAATAGCGTAAATCAAATTGTTATCCTGAATTATAAATTTAGTTAACTTGTATCGTTTCCATGACGAACCCAAAAAACTTTGAGCGCATCTACTAACAGCCGCTGAAGTGAATGGGCAACGAGATAGAATAGAAATAAACGAAAGGTGTTTTGGAATGGTATGCTTCTGATTCATAATTTAGAAGCTCACAATTTTCATGACGATATTCAGGTTGGTGTAGTTTCGGATAAGAATTGTTTTGTAGATTATACCACTCCATTCATTTCAAAGTCGGCTTCGATATGATTATAATATTTCCTGTCATGAATCGAAATTCTTCATAATCGCTTTAAGACTAATTTCCCAACTCGAAATTCCCTGACACAGTTAATATATTAGCATCAAAATACACCGTTAATGGGTCGATCCCTAAAAGTTGCAAGCCCTGAACATCGAAGTTTAAAATTTGTCATTAAAATTAATTGCTAAAATTTACTATTATCGAAGTCATACAAATTTGATTATTTAAAATCATAATTTTTACATCGTTATTAAGAATAGTTAACCGACATTTAATACCTTAATTGAAATTTTATGAAATCAATATTATTTACCCCAATTCGGCGAGTTCGGATCACGAACTATCTCCTCGCCTGACATCTTGGCACTATTCTCATGGTCGAAGTTTCGATGCATATTTCCACAAAGATTAAGAGAGATTAAAATTTACTAAATAATTAGCATCGCCGGATTCTTCTTATGGAATCTGACTGTCCGTGTGTGCATGTAGGTGTGCGACATATCATACCTCGTTCTGCATCTAATGTGTGCGAAGGACAACCTCAACATTGATTGATTTATTTAATATAAATGCCAAGCTCGGTGATGCGGCATTAGGCGTATGTGATTGTGCCTATCGATTTGGTCGGCGATAAAAGTCAGAAATAGTTGTTTAGGGTAAGTTTTTCGATTTTCCTCACTAACTTTCATTCAGTTAATTTAGTTTTAGGCTTATCTGAATTTTGGTGCTAATCACCCAAACTTAACGCGCTATATTGTAAGTTTTATTCGGCTAGGTTTCGCAATAACAATTTTTATTTTTTATTATTTCAGGATCTCAGTTTCTAGGGAACAATTGGGGAAAAAATGCTCTATGGTTCTTTCCGGCCTCCGGCATTATTTTATTAATAAACCTGTTCCAACGGGTATTGACTAGGTAAACTTGTGTTATGGATTTGAATTTTTATTCAGGTATCATTTCTCAACATCCCGTGGTAACGGGAAGATCCCCGTCTCCGATGTCTCCATTGGAATTATTTTATGGATTCCCTGCCTGTTTCTTATGGATCTATTTGAGATATTGTAATTCAAAGTCGGCTGGACTATTTTATTGTTGAATTTCAATTCTTTAATTTTATTTAATAAAATTTCTTAGAAGATTGTTATTTATTAAATTTAAGTAGTGGAATGTGGGTGGCGATCCTAAACGCGGGTGAGTCTATCTGTTACCTCATATTATATTAAGAATATTTTCATCTCTATATTTATTAAAATGGTAGCAAAACTTTGCCAAACTTTAGGGATTTTATAATACTTGGGGAGTTATCTTATTTGCTTCAATCAATTTTTTCTCGTAGATATTTTTGTTGAATCTAAATCGTACAGATCATTGTGACGGAATCATTGGGAATCCGTAGGGATTAGCTTCTCCTATTTGGCGTTAGAATTGAAGCAACTCGAAATTTATATTGAATTTTGTTTTAACGGAAATTTGGGTGATTCTTAATTTACTTTTTCCTTTTTTATTAAGTTTCTAAACACGGTGTTAGGGATTACAGTAATTATTATATTTGAACTTCGGCTTGATTTAATAAAATTACTTCTGGGGTTTATAGTAATTATGCTATCATATTGAGTCCTATTATAACATCACATATTTAAGCTAATCTACCTGTACTTGGGCGACAATATTGGTCCTCGATGTGAAATTAGTAATACCTAACTGCTACCGTCATTTTAGGTTTACTCAAATGATTTTTACTGATCTAGGCTATTTTGGAGACTATGACAATGGACATTTTCAATGATTACCCTATTGGTTTTATTTACAAAACAACAACCTGATATTCATAATAAATTTAAATTTGTAACAACTACTTGAATCCATAATTTATATTCGTAACCCTGGCTTAAATTTTTAATTATTATAAGTTCATGACAACCGCTACGACTACTTTAAATTCATATCAATAGTTTGAAATTTATGATTACGTTAAATTCATAGTTTGGATCTATAGTTGATTTAAGTTCATAACAACGATTTCATTTTCTAATTCCCGTTACCTTTCCCCTGGTTGGCCTTAGGCGCATTGTGTTCATGTTATAATTGTTGGGCCAAAACACAAACGGCCTTGTAAATGTTTAAATGAATCGGTAACACACATGTAAATATAACATGCAGATTTAAACTCAAACCTAATTAAACATCAATTAAACCCTATCAAATATGAGAAAGAAGATAATTACATATAAAATAATAAACCTAAAAATAAATTAAAATAATAACAAAATGCAACAAGATCCGCACGAATTAAATATAAACATAACACGAAAACCCAATGATTTTGACCGAAATTTGACAATTTATTAAAAATACCAAATTTCATGAAAATGAAATAAAAATCAAATAATTTGAATTAGAAATAATTCAATTAGAAATCTAAAGAAAAAATTATCAAATAAAATTTCAAAATAATAAAAATTAAGATTAGAATACACTAGAAAAATACAAGGTCAAAATTTGTTTTACTAAATCAAAAAGAACACGCAAGGTTAGGGCCAAAAAATAGGTATATATACCGCTGTATTTTCACATAATTTTTAATCGTTTTTGAATCGTTATTGAAATTATTAAACTAGTTTTAAAAATCTATGTAAGTGAGAGTTTTACTTGGAAACTCTCTCCATGTCGCACCCTCGCAACCTCAATGAAGCTCTGCTTGGATGTCGGCGTGGGGAGAGTAATTATTTTATGGTTTATGAATGCCTGGATTGGTAACTTGTTCTTATTATTTTAAATCATAAATAGTTTTTTTTTATTTGTCGAAATTTTTCCGGCCCACAGCCAAAGACACATCACAAGTCAGTAAAATCAGACATATTATTCAGATTCGTGTAAGTGCGTGGAATATCGCCAATGATCTGTGCCCGTGAAGACCCCGGCGTGCGGAATGCAGGGATCGGAACGTCAATATTGGCCCGTATAGAGGAATGGAGGGATGGGGAAGTGGTTTTTTGGCTGTTTCCTCGTCTCTCGTTTTCTTTGAATTCGACCTAAACTTTATTTGCACACGGCTCAGAATCATCACACCGAGTGGTCCAGTGGGCACTCACTGACTATAATGTGGACATAACGCGCCTAAGGTCAACCAAGGGAAGGTGACGGGGAAATAGCAAAATGAAATCGTTGTTGTGAATTTGAATTAAAGTCGAACTATCACTATGAATTTAAAATAACCATAAATTTCAAGCTGTTGATAGGATCCTAAAGTAATCATAAATATATAGCGAGTACCACGAACTGATAATATTTAACCAACCTACGTTAGGATTACGAACCAAAAGGAACTATAAATTCAAGTCGTTGTTACGAACGTTGATATGGTCACGTTAAATAAAAGATCTAATATAGCCAAATCATAAATTTTGAGACGTCATTTCGCGCAAAAAATTTAATAATTAGCTTGATATAAACCCAATATAATATGAAGAGTCGAAATTTACTTGAGCGAAGATTAAACTTGATCTTAAAGTAGCATGGAGGATTAGCTCTCTAAATTAAACAGTAAAACGATTTAAGGAGTAAAAACCCAGACAAAATTAAAAGCACAAAATAGATGCGGTAGTTGTTAGTGCGGTGGTTGTGATCAAATTACTAGGAAGGTAAAATAGAAACGACCAAAAAGAAAAAATATCTATGAAGGTCAAGAAAAAATTGAACCCCAATGACGTGAGTGCGACAGCTTCTCCAGACACTATAAAGTCTACGAAATTTTGAAGTGTAAATGGATTAAATTTTCCAATCTAAACTATCTTAAAAAATCAGTTTAATTAAACATTAAGATTAAAAATTCTCACCACAATAAATGTAACTCAATTTATTCCTAATAAACATGAAAATAATCCAAATAATAAATTTAACATGTCACATCATAAATTTCCAAGCGAATAATTTCATGAGTCTTGCGCCGAGTGAATCCAGAGAATAGGGTTAGAACAGGACTGGAGCTGGATCCCATTGCGTCCACCATAGTTTCCCCTAATATTCTTAGCCGACATTAAACTTACTGATCTTGAAAAATCGAAGTAACTTTTCATAGTGTCACATTTTGATTGTGAGCCTCCTTAAAAGTCACCAATTTCATTTGTTTATTGATTACCGAGTTGGTGTGCTGGAATTCTCACTAAGGGTGAAGAGAGTAGAGAGAATATATCTCGAATTCGTGCACCAAATCACTAATTTTTAAATGATAATTTTTAAATGTAATTATGCTAAAAATCTAAGTCTAGACATACCAACGGGTATCGTCCAACTACATAAACGCACACCGGTAGTTGTGTGCTTCCCTGTCGAACCAATATAAAGACCTGGTGAGAGCGAGTTCATTAGTCATTTTCAAATTTCTAATATGCAGAACCATTCAAACAAATCGGGTCGAAGCACGTCAACCAGAGTCCCAGAAAGAGTTACTTCAGTGGAATTCCGCTCGGACATTCAAAGTAAATTGATTTTTTTTTCTTCTTGTGAAATTCTTTATATATGTAAGCCGTAGAGAAAATTAACCTTATCCGACCAAGATTTGTACAGGATCAGATTAACCTAGGGCCATCTCAGAAAAGTTCTTTTAACTCTGCCAAAACCGCTCATCAACTTTATTTTTGGATTTATAATAAAGGAATGTTCAAACAGCCATTGTTATCTTTTACTCAACATTAAATCAATACAACTAAGAGATATAATTAAGTTTATCCAGACCAACAACCACTTACCCAAGTGTGATTTTTCTTATTAAAATCTCGTGATTCTAAGGGTTGAGCCCGTATTATAACAGTACTGTATGGGGAATGGGCCAAACGAAAGCAGTTAACCGGTATCGTTTTTTTTGTTTTGTGGATAAAGAATTTTGGTAAAACTAACCCGTAGTTCAGTAGTAATACCGAACAGGCTAAAATTTCGAGGACCCGTTTTTACAAAATCCTTTCTTAAAATTTTTACAGTGATTGCTCACTTAAACCCTAAATGTTAAAATTTTTGAAATAACAAAAGTTGACTTTTCTCTCGTATATCATAAAAGTATCTCGATATTAGGCCGGTCGTTTGGTATTGATAAACATCGGTAGTATCGTTATTAATATTTTATTTTAACGTATTAGAAATTTAGAAAATTTTGATTATATGATACTAGTTCATAATTATCATTTTTAACCATTTAGTAACTATTTAACGTAAATTTTAAGTTTTAGGTTTTGCCAGTTATGGTTGCTAAGTAACTGAAGGTGTTCAAATTTATCACTAGTAAATTAAAAGAATTAATTTTATAGAAATAAATAAATAAAATTATATTTTATTTTACCATAGAAAACAAAGTGTCAATGGAATAAAATGCTAAGAGCGAACCGCGAAATTCATAATAAGATTGCTTGGTTTAGGTTTATTGGATACAGCGTAGAATTGTTAATAGGTCATTCTTTAGACATTTCACCCTAAACGTACTTCGGGAAACATGCTTTATCCTAACTAGGTGAGATGATGCGTAATTTATTTGATAAAATCAGCGAAATTAAATTTTGTTTCTATAGAGAATGTTATTAATGGAAAGTAGAACCCATGTTGAGAGCTTAAACTTTGCCTTAGGAAAGATGACAAGGATTCTCCGACAAATTTTTTGAAACTATAATAAGAATTGTAATTTTCCCCGACAATCTTTTATTAGTAACCCCATTTGATCATGTTTGTATTTAGAACGATCAAGACCTTTTATTTGGGTCTCCACACACGTCGCAGACCAGTGGCGACAAGCATGGGCGCGCACTTGCAAGGAGAAGTATCCCGATATGCCTCAACCCGGAGAAAACCGGCGAGATGATACGCTTCTGGTGGAAGCTACCATGAAGCAGTTCCGGCAGAAAATCCAACCAAGCGGCCCCAGTCCGGCCCAGGAAATTCATGATTGGGCTCGAGCACTCCTGGCTTGCCTCCAGGACCGCCAACGACAGGCCAACCTACTGGTAGACTGGGCCAGTAAGTACCTGGCAAATGTCGAAGAGGACATTGCCAATGGCACGATCGCAGATGCCTATCCACCCAGCCCGAGACCGGCCCGCAACACGAGACGACCCGTGTTCGTGATCCCGGACTGCTCTCCCGAGGAAGGGATAGAAAAATTCTTCCAAGACTCTGAATCTCACTGACTCTAATGAAATTCGACCATCTAATTTTATTTTAAATAAAATGTTTTTATGTATACTTGACCTCTGAAACATGTGTTAATTATTGTTTTGTCTTAGCATAGTTTTGCAACTGTATGCCTGAGAATTTTTAATAGATTAATAAAAGCTTTAATGTTCCTTATTACAGTAATGGAGTCTTCTCAAACATTGCAAAAGGAACTGTCCCACGTAAAACAAGCCAACAAAAATCTTCTCGATCAGGTTATCCAATTAACCCGGGAAGTCCAACAAGTCAAGGCTACATGGATAGACCCCAGGAAGACCAGATCCCTTTACCAACGGCTTACAGCAGCCCAAAAGAGATGGGCCGAGGAAAAACAATTGATCCAGAGCATAAAGATCCAAATAAAGGGGCTGGAGGTTGCACTGTCTGCCTGTCAAGAAGGGGCAGCTGTAACCTATCCCCTCGTATTTGCTCCCGCTCAATTGGCTTACCGGGAGGCTATAACATCCCCCACAACGACCTCAACAACAACCCCAACTCCGAACTGTTACCGACCCGACAGAAGGAGCGAGCCAAAAGCCGAGCCGCTCGATTGCTGAACAAGGCCTGAAAAACTTAGACAATATATTTAATTTGTGAATAATATAAATTGTTGAGATGTAGATTATATGTGTTTATTTCGTATTTATAGTGCCTGTAACACCGCAACCAACACGCAAAATATATTATTACAATATAACGGTTAGGTCTATTTCTAAAACAACATCGTCAAATCCCTTTTATATTATGATAAACTACCACGATAAATTTACGACATAAAGGGGACCGAATGAGCTAAAGCGAGAGAGCTTTCAAATAAAACTCTCACTTACATCGTAAAATAGATTTTTAAAGAGTAAAAACGGTTCTAAAACGATTTAAACGATTCAAGTTTGAAAAACTGATTAAAATTGTGTAAAAATGAATCGATATATATACCTATTGTACGACCCTAACTTTGCGTGTTCTTTTTGATTTGGTAAAACAAATTTTGACCTTGGAATTTTCTGGTATATTCTAATCTTTAATTTTATTATTTTAAGATTTTATTTGACAATTTTTTCTTTTCAATTCTAAATTAAATTATTTCTAATTCAATTATTTGATTTTTATTTGATTTTCATGGAATTTTGTATTTTTTAATAAATTGTCAAATTTCGGTCAAAATCGTTGGGTTTTCGTGTTATGTTTATATTTATTTCGTGCGGATCTTGTTGCGTTTTGTTATTATTTTAATTTATTTTTTTTGTTTATAATTTTATATTTTATTGTTTCTCTCTCGCATTTTGGTAGGGTTAATTGGTGTTTTAATAGGTTTGAATTTAAATCTGCATGTTATATTTGCATGTGTGTTACCGATTCATTTAAACGTTTACTGGGCCATTCGTGTTCTGGCCCAACACCTTGTTCGCATTTTCCGTGGTGATCATTTTCATTCGACTCACCCCCCGTCATTTTAAGTCTATTTTAAATTATCTATACCTCATAATAATTATCTATCGACCTCGTATCAATTATCTATATAGTCTTCTTAATCATCTATAAGGTCACATCAATTATCTATGTCGTATCAAATAAAATCACTACAATCATACCTTCATTCAATTTATTAATTATTTTTCCTATCTCTCTGATTTATTAAAAATCGTTTACTTAATCCTCAATCGCTACCGCTCTATGGGCTTTTCTCATTTCCGTTGGCTCTCTGGGCCTTCGGCATCTTATTTCAACTGGCACTCTATGGCCTTTAATTTCTAATCGTATTTCATCTGGCACTCTATGGCCTTTAATATCTAATCGTATTTCATCTGGCACTCTATGGCCTTTAATATCGAATAGGAGTTGAGTTTTCGTCAGTGTCTGTTGGATGACTTGTTTGGTGGACAAGTTTGTGGCCTCACACTGACGCTCAATCCATGGCGTCTTTTGTATAACGCATTTGACCGGTTACGCCTATCTCACCGCCATTCGGATATTCGGTACTCGGAGTGGGATCCGGGCTTTTGTGCCGAACTCTCACTGGGTAAATAAAAAAAACATTCCCTCAGTACTCGGTGTAGGATCCGGGTTGTGTACCTCGGAGAATATAAAAGAATGGAAATGCCTATACGTTCAACCAAGTTTCAAAAACAGTTTACTTGATTTCTCGAATAATGAAAAGAAAAAGAAGCAATAAATGGGCGCGGTAATTCTTAATATCTCTATCTACTATCCGTCCGCTCTCCCGTCAGATTTCCGGCTCTATTTGGCCGCCAATTTACCAGTTGGTTCACATCTAACCTACCGTTTGGTGTACTCGATACTCGGTGTGAGATCCTGGTTGTGTATCGAGTCCCTGCCCCGCATAAAAAAATTCGGTCGATACTCGGTGTGGTATCCGGGTTGTGTATCGAACGGTTCAGCGCTATCAGTCCCTTGGCTGATAACATCCTGAACTCGACAGTCCGTTGCTGTCCTCTGGTGCCTCACCACCAGCTAGGGAAAAAAATTTTCCAAGTACCTTTACAAAACTTTTAATTCTTTCACGTCTAAATCATGCGCATTTTCCTTCACCTCTCGGTTCGTCCCTTCACTTCCCCATCAAAATTTGTGGGAATCGCGTCAACGAACCTCCCAAAAAAGTTGATCAGTCTCTCGCCGGCTGTTCGTTGACATTTGAGACTTGGTCTACCATTTCCTTAATCAGAAGGGTTGATCAAGGTTTCCCTTGGGTGAGCGTACTATCGTTTTGATAGCTCAGGTTATTGTTTTTCCTCGTCTTAACTCAGTATAATATAGATAAAACAACAAAAAATTCTACACTAGGAAGCTCGATTGTCTAAATTTTTCAGTCCAATCATGCATGTGGTCTTTCCGATTTCGCCGCTTTGTATCTCTGTGCATGTGGTTTTAATTTTTCCCTGATTCGGATTCATATGTTTGATTTAGTTTATTTATTTTTCGTTGTTTAATACTTAGTCATTTACGAACAATGCATTTTTATTTTATGACATTTATAACAACTCCAGTTCATGGATAATATACTGTTATTCTTTCTTTTATTTTTAGTTGGCATAGCATACAGTGCAATTCCTGTGCGTATCCTTGGCAATAGCTCAGGTGACCGCAAGGTATCACCATCACTCGTGCCTCCTCTGTTCGGCAGGCATAACATTCTCGATAAGCTTTGGTCTGTTTCTTCGTCATCTGCGTCATTTTCTCCTCAATGGTTTTGATCTTTTTCATCATCGTATTCCACTCTTTGCCAAATTCGGCTATTTCTAATCTTATGAACAGAATTTCATATATCCTTTCGGTTGTTACTTCCTTGTCAACATCAATCAATTTTAACAATGTGCATAGTTCGTCAGAGTAAAGGTTTGAAATCGTTGTTATGTCTTCTATAACTCGTTTCATTAATTTTTGTTTGTTTATTAGCGCTTCTAAGTTATTGTTTTCGATATCCAAAATGTTCCTCAGTTTTGCTATTATTTGTTTGGCTGGTTCCATCTGTTTATAAAACATTTATTAATTCAATTATTATACCACTTTATAATTATTTATCCCAATTTATCCTATCATCGTTTGTTTATTCCCCTTAATTTTATTGGTTTTTTCCTCCCGTTTAAGTCTTGTTTATTCTCCTAGTTTATCTTTACTCTCTCTACTTACCCCGTTTTATTTATCACGATTTTTATCCTTTAATTTCATGTCGTTCGTTTATGTGCTTTTCTTATGAATTGTATTATCGTTCGGGTGCTATTACTCTGGTATTTTATTTTCTCTCGTCTTGCTTTTTGGTCTTGTTTTGTTTTCCTAGTTGGGTTGCCTTAGCCGTGGGTTATTTTAATCGTGTCGTTAGTGCTGCGTGTTTTGTCCGGATATAATCACTTTTGTCGTTATACGTTGACATCTGACGTTATGTGAACGAATGTTTATGGAATTTCATGTGGTGGGCTAGTCATTTGTTTCCTTACCATATTTTCATTGTTTTGTTGTCAAGTTGCTCGTTTTCCATCGTTTGTTGTTTGGTTCCATTCATTAATTACCCTTCTTGATCATTTGTCATTCGTTTGATCAACATATTTCTCATTTTGTAGTCGGTTAGTCGCTTTCCATCAATCGTTCTTGTTCATTATATTCCATCTATTATTTGTTCATCTGACATCTCTCCGGGGTTCGGCAAAATGTCATCCGATATTTTCTTTGATTGATAAAATAGTCCTGTATCCTGTCCCCTCTCGTTCATTTGCACAATAAAATCATTTCGATCCCAGTTAAGCCCCCAAATTTCATGGGGTGGGCTAATCATTAGTTTCTTTAACATATCTTTTGTAGTCAAGTTGGTCGTTTTCCATTTTCTTTGTTTCCATTTTTTATTCGTCCGTCATTCTCAATAATTGTCTCTCTGGGGTTCGGTGAAATGTCGTCCGACATTTCCTGTTTAATAATTAGACCTCTACTTCAGTTTTTCTTGGTATTTTGGCTAAGAAATCATTTCAATCCCGACTGAGCCCCCAAATTTCATGTGGGGTTTTTGGTGGTGTCAGTGTCCTTGACTCTATATCAAGATTTTATCATGCCCCAAGTAGTTACCCGTTGTCAAGCAACGTTAGTAATGCAACCACTGGTTATAGGATCGCCAAAGGTGAGCGACATATAGGAACTGCTAAGGCCCGATCTCATAGCGGGTTCAACGCACCAACGATAGAAGGTATGCGTGCGATTTCTATTTTTGGTCTCTTTCACTATAAGAATTCGATCCGTTATTTCTCTCTCAACCCCGACTGAATCTTTAATACCTTACGTGGATTATTTCCGGTCAAATAATATTAAAAATAATAATAATAAATATTAACTTCTAAATAAAAATAAGAAAAAATATAATTAAGAATAATTAATAATTAATAACAAAAATCAAAAATAATGATAAATCATGATCAGTCTGTAATCATAATCTGTGTAAAATGCTATAAACTATAATAACAATAATGATTAAATAGCTATTAAATCAGTAGTAGTTAGATGTGATCCCCCCGCCACACTTAGTTACCGTGCACTAGATAGCAACGTACTCCATTGCCGAAAAATCATATCGGAGATTATTGATTTAAAGTGCAATTATTGATTAAAAAGTATAAATATTGATTTTTAAGTGAAATTTTTCATTTTTGTTTAATCTCAAAATAGCTCAAGGATTTGAGATTTTCAAAAATCTATTTCGGCAAAAATAAAGAGAATGACGTTGTCTATATAATTGCTGACAATATTTTTTTCATATCTTTTCTAGATTTTTCTGGTGAAAAAATAATTAATTCCCAAATTAAATCATCAATTCTACACAATAAAAAATAATCGATTATTAAAATAAATTGATCAGTCACATTGGGATAAATATCGACATGAAACATAAAATCAATAAAAAACGAAGTGCTACATATATTCTAATTTTCTAATCCAAAAATATGTTCAATGTTAACATTACAAATGCTTATCTAATGGCCAAATGCTGCCACAGTCTCACAAATGCTTGCAGCATCGATCTTAAACATGGCCATTAATTCCTCTGCTTGACCACTGCGTGGAACCCCATTGACTGCCAACCGTTTTACAACGACACCGGATTCCATTGCCAGAGCACTACTCACAGCTTCTCCAAGGCCACCTTATAATGAGATAAAGCAAAATCTCGATGGGAAATTCTCAAGTTACCCTCAGAGAAATGATCCTCGACAGTGATGACACGGCCTTTGGTTTCATGAGTGCATTTCCTCAGCAACTCCTCATCGATTGGTTTAACAGTAAACAAATCCACCACCCGTGTAACTTATCAGCCGCCTTCAAAGACTCATAAAGCGTTACCCCAGCAGATACAATCGTCACTTGGTCTTGTTCACTGCTTCGAATGACCTGAACGTGTTGTCAATCATTCGATGTCAGTTACACCTGATTCAATTCATTAAAAACTTCTATAATAGAAGTTTAAATGAACAACCAATTACAATTATGGTTGTTTATCAATTAGCCATTTTTAAAATGGCTCGCAGGTAATTTTTTTAATAAAGTATATTTTAGGGCTTGGATTGTGATCTCGTATATTTATGAGATCATTATTCAAGCTCTTAAATAATACTTTTCATTATCATTTATTATAAATTTAGTTTTAATTAGTTTTTTTAGGTTTTTTAGGAATTTATGCCAATTTATGCAAATTAATGGAATTATTTTCTAATAAATGTAAGTCCGATTAATTGAAAACTAAAATTTATTATTAAAAAGTTTCTATATTCGAATAAACTATTCTTCTGTTCCTTGGAAATTTGTTTTGGCTGCCATCTTTTTTACCTTTTGACAAATTCAAAATTTTGATAATTATTGATTTTATGAGGCTTTGGAAATTTCTGTTAATTTCCCAAATTTATAAAAATCTTCTCCATTTTCAATGGTATTAATGATTTGGATTTTTTTATACTTCATAAAAAAAATTTTAACTTAAATTATCGGAAAACTTATGTTTTCCGTATTTTTAAAACTCCTCATTTGAAAGTTCTGGTTCCACTGCTCCTGGTAAATTGCAAAGGAGGTAAAAACTCAAAAACCTAGAGTTTCGATGGATATTTTTGAAATATCTGAAAAGTTGTAAAAATATTAAATTGATTGAATTTCATGAAAAATCTTACGAAATTATTTCTTAATTTTCTCTACAACTCAAAGTAGAGTTTTTGGTATTTTTTTCAAAAATTTTCGGCTTAAATTTAAAAAAAAATTGTCTAAAAAGTTACTAAAAATAGTTTTATATAGAGTTTTTAATGAATTGAACATTTCTACATTTTGAAAGTTTGCATGCATTATTTACTATGTATTATGTCTTGATGTTAAAAAAAATCTTTCTTCTAATTCCTTCCTTCCTATATTATAAGTTTTTATTCAATTGAACAAATTACATGCAGACACGTGTAAGTATGTATGTTCCTATATTATAACTTTATTGATTTTTTCATTTTATTATAGGAGTTTTTAATGAATTAAATCAGGTGTAATGCACATTGTTTATAAGATATTGTTTATCGACTGATTCCATGCGTGGGAATTATGCCAATAGCAGCACTAGGTGACATTACCGGTTGTGATGATGATGATGATGATTGGTTGATTAATAATAATAATAATAATTGTAATATTTGCTAATTATTATTGAACCCAGCAAACATTAAAATTTGCTTTTGGAAAGTCACCCAATGATCCCTGATTGACACTCACATATAACCATCTTATTATATCCAATCAGCATCAAGATAATTACATTTTGTGGCAAATCAGCGACAAATAATTGCGCAATAATGACAAGTAAAATTATTGATTATGTCGTAAGATACAATAAATACATTCAATTACTAGGAAAGGAGAATCAACTTGCACTCAATAGGAACACGGATACATTTAATTTATTAAATAATTATTAAAATTAAAAATAAATATAATAACTTAATAATAATAATAATTAAAAATAATAATAATAATATTAATAATAATAATTGTTGGATTTGATTTTCCCATTCCTTATTCTCTTGATTCTACTCAAGAAATTCTTTTAATGTTTCATTATTACTTTGTAAAGAGAGATAATTGTCTTAAATATAATTTATATATTCGTTCCTTTTGTTCATTACTACCATCATCTACAAAAGGTGCTTTTTCATAAATAAGATAAGTCCCCCATATTAATTATCCTTTGGTTAAATGAGTTCTAACTTGAGCAATAGCAACTTCAAAACATTGTCTAATTTCTTCTTTATCAGTTAAATATCCTACCATAAATTGGCAATATTCAAACTATACATCGACACTTCTATAAACTTTAATTGCACGAATGAATAGAGCACGTAAGAAATCTTTGTCTGAATTACGACAATACCTTGCTTAGTGCGGTTGATTGGTTCCGCCGAAATGCCCCACTAATTGAACTATGTAGTCTATGGGAAAAATTGTAATTGGTTCCAATTTTTTTAATACATATCGATTTATTATCAATGTTTTCAAGTTCAAAATAAATAAAAAATGTCACGAATTAATAATATTACGATATGAATGAAATAAAACCAAATAAATAATTTAAAAGTATTTATTATACGTTACAGTACAGAAGCACTCGAAAAATTCGAGCTAAAAAAATATTTTATTTTTTAGTTTCCAAAAATTGTAGGATCGATGTTTGTTTACTTATCTTCTTTAGTTTCTTTTCTTCAAACAACTATCTGTAGCAACGAATTAAACTGCCAATATTTCGGCGAACATGAATGTTGCGTTCAAAATTAGGATCAATTTCCATGATATGCTCTGAAAGCTTATCGGCCATGTTAATAATTTTTGAAAGTTATTCAGTTGATAATTCCTTTGTTGCAGTATCAACTGCAACTGCGTTATCTAAGTCACTATCCCTTTCTTCGAATGCTCGTTGTTTTTCCACATTAAGAAGAGTTTCATTGTCCAATTCATAATTATTTGAATTGATGCACTCTATCACATTGGCAGAATCAATTTCACTAAAACCTAGCAAAATGAGTCTCAAAGCCTACGAAATCATTTGCGAAATGCAGCAAAATATGTTTCCAAACTGCCTTCAGATTGCTGGCAGTAATTTCGAGCCAAGCTTCGCCGATATTTTCAATAACATTTCGGATGCTGTAACTCTTTCAACATTCAGTTAAAGTTGGTGCATTTTCCCCTGACGTTGCTTTTATAACTTGCGAAAATGTTCGGCGTAAATAATAGGCTTTGAATGTGGCAATGACACCTTGATCCATTGGTTGAGTTAATGAGGTAGTATTTGGGGGAAGAAAAATTATTTTTATATATGTTCATTTAAATCAGAGAGCCCAGTTGGATGACGTGGTGCGTTATCTAAAATCAATAAAATTTTATAATCTAAGCCATTTTCTTTACAATAACGCTCTGTTCCAGGACAAAAAAATTTTGAAACCAATCTTCAAATAAAGTTCTTGTTGCCCATGCTTTTTTATTTGCAAGCTATAATACAGGAAGCGTATTTTTAGAGAAACCTTTAAGTGCTCTTTAGTTTAAAATGCCCTGCTACATTTCCACCCAAAAATAGTGTTAGACGGTCTTTTGAAATTTTATGTCCAGGACATGCTTTTTCTTTCTCAGCAATAAATGTGTATATCAGTAATTTTTTCCAAAACAACCCTGTTTCGTCCACATTAAATATTTATTAATCTTGATAGCCACCTTCAACAATTTTTTTTAATTATATAGGATAATTTAAAGCTGCTTCCTTAATGGCACTTGCACTTTCACCAACAATGCGTAAATTGTGAATTCCACAACTTTTTTAAAACTAAAAATCCAGCCATGACTTGCAGTAAAAGTTTCATTAATTTCGCCACTATCTTTGTCTTTTAAGTCCTCAAACAGACTTAAAGCTTTTGCTTGAATTTTCATTTGACTTAGTGGAATTATCTTTTGATTTAAATCTTCAATCCAAATGCCTATTAAACGTTCCATATTAATCATTCGAGAGGTTCTGTATTTAGAGACAAGTTATTTTGATAAATAAGATGCTGTAGAAATTCCTTGGGATTTACGCTGATGTTTTTTCAATTATTAGCCGAATTGATGATTCGTTGATACCTTTATCTTTGATAATTTTTGCGAAAGATGCACCGTCATCATAAAGCTTAATTATGTTTAACTTTTGTTCTAATGCCAACCACTTGCGCTCAGCAGACGTATATTTATTTTCCTCTTTTCTTTTCGTGCTCATCGTTACAATAAAAATTTGATAATTACAAAAATTTAATGAATTCAACTTAATTAGGCTAGATCTGGTTGATATAAAATTTTTTTTATTGATATAAAATTATAATTTTATAAATTTTACATGGCTTCATTGTAACATACATTTTTCGCATAATATTAATTACTAAACAGTAATATAAGTAAATATATTTTAATCGAAGTTTCATTCTGCAAATTGCGAATAAGCCTTATCTCTTGCGTATTATGTACAGTATCCAATTATTATTTTATTTATTCTTAATTACATTTTCTAATATTATAAACTTACACTTTTTGTGATTTTATTATGTTTCGTGAATACTAAGCCTATTTGTATTATTAAGAAATTTATATTTTAAATGGCTTGTAGATACGTTTTTGCGCATTTTATTGAAAAATTATAAATTTTAATTTAATATTTGTTTATTATTATTATTTATTATTATTATTATTTATTATTACTATTATTATTATATTATTTATTATTATTATTATTTATTATTTAAAAAGTTTATAACCTTTTTCCTCCAACTGCGATATTATTCCTTTCATTCCAAAACTTACGCCTAGTGCTCTTTCTTCCAACCTTCCCAAAAGTGATCAGTTACTTTCAAAATCCTTCTGCATCTCCTTCTATAAGAAACACCATTTTTGGGTTGAATATTTCATCTCCGTTTTGTCGTTGTTTATGCAACAGGAAATGATTCGTTGTCAAGACCAGATCTTCTTTGCTATCTGAACATTGATTTGTCAACGGCAGAGCGTTCAATAGGCTTCCTACCTTGATAAAAACACTATTAATTTCATCATCAGAAAGATCAGCACTCCCGACAATAACTTGTAAGGCTTTCTTTGCTGACATTATCAAGTCCTCAAAAACTCGTCCTATATGTGGCGCAAGTGGAGGATTAAAAATCCATCTAATATTATTTTCCGACATGATTTTATTGACCTTGTAACTATCCAATTTAATTTCTTGAACTTCATTTGTAGCGCCAATAAAGTTGGTACCGTTATCCAAAAGGATCATCAACGGCTTCTCTCTCCTTCCCATAAGACGGAATGCATACACTACTTCCAAGTGAACCGCTCTAGTTTGTAGACACGTAAATAAACACATATATCTCTTTTGTCTCGTTTTCCCTTCCCTGAATGGTTTCAAACGGGCCGGCAAAATCCACCGCTATCCTATCAAATGCCTATAAAGGCTCCTGAAATTTGAATGATGGCAACGGGGCCATAATCTGCTCCATTCCTTTTGCCTTCTATCTTCTGCATTCAAAACACCCTTTGATACATTTCTTAATCAACTTTCTAGCATAAAACCACTCAGTATTCCCGGTTCAATTCTCTCAGAGTGTGATTGACACCTGAATAATGCTTGTTCTTTACGTGTAGTTCTCTTATTATAAGCCTCGCTATCCACCTCTCATCGATCTTGTGTTATGTTCCATAAATTCAGCATTTACTATCCTGCTGGCACTTCTAACGATTCCATCATCATCTAGAACCGGATTCAATTCAATCAACTTACTCTTCTCTTTGACTCTTTTTCCTTCGATTAACGTTTTTACTTCCGTTGCCAAATATCCCACTTGATCAATTTTAACGATTCGTCTTTCAACCTCTTCAATTTCATTTGATTTTAAATGTCCGGAATTTCTACTTTCTTTTTGATTTTCTTTTACAATTATTAATAAACCGGAGCATTCATGCAACGTCTCTTCTCAATCGAGTTCAATCAGAATAAACAATACACATATTTATGGCCTAATTCCCCTGGTCTCAATGTCATCATCACGACCTTCTTCTCTTTTTTGGTCTACTTATATACCATTCAGTTCAGTCTTTGGCCATTCGTCTTCACTTGAACTTAAAAACTTTGGTCCATCCAGACACTCTTCTATATCTTGTAACTCTTTTATCGTCGCCCCTCTCGATATCGTATCAGCGGGATTCATCTTTGTTGGCACATACCTCAATTGACCTGCCGTGGTTTCTTCTTGAATGGTGCCGACCCTGTTTGCGACAAACTGCTAGAATATTCTAGATCTTTGCTTTATCCAATACAAAACATTGTGACTATCAGTCCAAAACCACACCTCATTGATATTACGTTAGATAGGCTCTACTATTTTCATCGCCTATTTCAAACTAAGACAAGCTCCCAACAACTCCAATCTCGGTATTTTCACCGTTTTTACGGGAGCTACCTTTGACTTTGCCGCTATGAATTTGCATTGGATTTCTTTACTGGATTGCCTTCTAAAATAACCCACCGAGCCATAAACCTTTTCAAAAGCAAATTCCTTGGAATCCTCATTGACACAATGTCTCTTGCTTCATTGATCCACAATCTAGCTTCTTGATCCGTCCTAACAAGTCCATCCTAACGGTGTAAGTCTCGCAATGTTTTCATTGTCATACTTCCTTCTTCTTTGATATCTAATTTAATAGCTCTGTTCTCTATTGGAAAATTCTCCAAAACTTTCGTTGAATTAGACATCCATTTCTTCGTCCTCATTCCGGCCTTGTTCCAAACTTCTTCTAATTGTGCTTTCAGCAGCGAAGCTTCCTTCTCTGTCCCGACTGAATCCAAACTGTCATCCATGTAGATCGACTCAACGATAGTCTCCACCGCTCTTTGATATTTCTCTTTAAACTTACTTGCATTTTCTTGTGCGACAAGCTGAGCTAGATAAGGAGCCGCGCTCAGTCCAAACACCAACCGATTGAATTCATAAAACTTTAATTGATTGTCTCTCTTGCATTAAACTGTAGATGTTTCCTGTCTTCCTTATTTATTTCTATCTGTAGGAACATTTCAGCAATATCACAATGGCGACTTTGTTCTTTCTGAAGCGGATTAGAACATCAAACAAATCATTATACAACTTGGACCTAGTTTCGATATTATCATTAAAGTATATCCTTATTTTAGTGGTTTCTCTATCTTTCTTTATAACAGGAAGTTGAGGTAATATCCATCCTTCATTTGCCATCTGTTTTTCATTAATTTCTTTGATATAACGTTTTCTCTCATGATCGTCAATTAATTTAGTATATTCTCTTTCCAATTCCTTTTCACTTTCAAATCTACCAAATAAATTCATTAACCTCTTTTCTGCCATTTGTCTACTCGATTTTAAATGAGATTTCTCAAATTTTCATGGCAATTCTACCTCATATCTACCATCCTTGAATTGTATTGACTTTAATGAATATTGTAGAATTTCTCGATCTATCATTGAATGAGGCGCTTTTGGCATTTCGAGATCTTCTAAATAATAAATAAATACAAAAATAATTGATAAAAATAAATAAAATAAAAAATAATAGTAATTAATAAAAATTAAAAATAATAAAATTAAAAAACTAAAAATAAGGATAAATAAATAATTAAATAATAATTAAAAATTAATAACAATGATAAAAATAATAATAATAAAATAAACAAATAAAAATAATTAAAATAATGATTAATTAATATTTAAATAAGCAATTTAAATATTAAAAATAAATATAACTAATAATAAAAATAAATAACAAAAAATAAAATAAAAATGAAATAAAAAAAATATAATAAAATAAAATAAAAATAATATAAAATAAGATAAATAAATAAATGAAAATATTTACAATAAAATAAATAAAAAAAATATAAAAAAAATATATTAATGAATAATTATAATAATAAATAATAAAAAATATTTGAAATAATAGTAAAATTAATATAATAAAATTAAAAAATAATAATAAAATAAAAAAAATTAAAAAAAGATTTAAAACATATAATTCATAAATAATTTAAAATATTTACAATAAATATTAACAATGAAAATAAAAATAATTAATTAATAAAAAAATAAAAAATATATAAAATAATAAAAATAAATAATAAAAATAAATGATAATAAAAAAAAATAATAATAAAAATTTTAAAAATTGACAAAATGAAATATAACAGTGAAATAAATCAAAAATAGATTTATTGAAATTTGATTAGTCGAAATTTAACCAATGATAAATAATTAAATAATAATTTAAAAATTTTACAATAAACTACATAAAATAAAAAAATATTAAAAATATATAATAGAAATAATAAAGAAACACAAAAATAATTGATAAAAATAATTAAATAATAATTAAAATTAAATTAAAAATAATATTAATTATTCATGCTGTTTCCAGAAACGAAATACATTTGAATGAAATTCGATTGATGTGAAAACGAATCTCCATAACCCGTATTACTGATACAGGTCCATTCTAACGGTGTAAGCCTTGCAATAGGCTCACCTTTCCCGCATCTTATTCCTTTAATCGAATACTGAAGCTCCAATTAAGACATCAACTACTTTTCTTTACAAATTTGAAGGAAATTTCAATTCCGCTAAATAAGGGCTTGATTTTGCAGCTTTATTCCAGTCGATAACTCTCATCTCACCTGTCACGACTTTAATGCCATTGCTTTAAACCTTTCTCAATCGATCCATCCAAACTCTTCAATGTCATTCCATCTGTTCGATTTGCAACAACTTCCTCCGTCGTCCCTCCAAACGCTTTTATATGGATTCTGAACTCCTTTTCTCCACTGAGGTTTAATTTAGCAGCCTCTTGCTCACTTATAAAACTCGCTGTAAATGCATCACCGAGCAGAGCATTAACTACCTATTGCCTTGTAATAATTAAATAAGCAATTTAAAATATTAAAAATAAATATAATTAATAATAAAAATAAATAATAAAAATTAAAAAAAAATATAATAAAATAAAAATATTAAAAAAGAAGATAAATAAATAAATGAAAATATTTAGAATAAAATTAATAAAAAAATTAAATTAAAAAAATTAAAATAAAAAAAATATATTAATGAATACTTATAATAATAAATAATAAGTGTGAATAAATAATAAGTGAAGTCCGAATAAGGTTAATCTCTAATACGTGAATATAATATGGAAAGTAGCTTCACATGAGCTTCATAGCCTACAAAACTCTGTCAAGATCAGTTCAATGTTATTATCATATTACGTAATTGTCAATTTCATATTTAAGAAAATTTCATTTTTCAAAATTTAAGGATCGAAAGGATCGTCAAAATACATAATGCTATTTTAATGAACAACAATTAATGTCAGGTGTGATTAAGAAGCATATTTTATCAATGAAAAGTTTCTGTTTAGGGAATATTGGAGATTGATAAGAATTTATTTATAATGTGGGGTTTGTGGCTTATGGCCTTGACCCCTTTTTCATACAACCTTTCTCGTCCGCCAATGGTTACCCGTTGCTAGACAAAGTTATAACTGCAACCAATGGTTATGAGACCGCCAAAGGTGAGCTCTAACTCTAGAACTGCTAAGGCCTGGCCCCATGATGAGTCCAACGCGCTACCAATAGAGGGTCAATGCTTCGTTTGCAATCTTACTCCCTTCTGTACAAACTTAAACCTTATACTAATTCTATTTCGAGTACTGTTTAAGAAAATTATTAATTGGATAAGGTTGTATTAATAAATTTGTAAGATAAGCCTAAGATATTTTATTCAAAATATAACACAGAAATCGTAAGTCGTTCTTCAGTGGATCTATTGTTTCGAGTTCGGTTCTGTCGTCTGCTGCGAGTGTTGTTTTGCTTTCTCTACCTTTCCCGGTCGTCGCTGCGGTTGTTTGAGTATCGCTGGGTTGGTCGTTTGATTTGAATCTCTGTAGGCTATCTGGACTGAAGCGAGTACCAGTGGGTAGGTCACTGTGTTGCCCTCTTGACAGGCCGACAGTGCTACCTCCAGGCTCCTGATTTGGGTCCGTTGGTTTTGGACCATCTGTTTTTCTTCCGCCCATCAATGCTGAGTGGCGGTCAATCGTTGGTAGATCACTTTGGCTCGTGAAGGTTCGATCCACGTCGTCTTGTATTTCCCGGATCATCTGGATTAACTGAGCAAGTAGGTCTGCATTTTCCCGATGGGATTTTATCAGTTCTTTACTTAATGTCCGGAGAGTATCCATAACTATTCATATATCCATTTATTATTGAGTTTCCATAAACCATAATTATTTAATAGAAAATAGTTTGTTCGCATAGTTCTTTGTCGTCGGCTTAAGAGAGACTTAATTGGCGTTTGTAAAGATCTGGTCTTGCTTAATTTATCGTTTGTTCGTCGTTATGATCGACCTTATTTTACGTAATTATTCTGTTGACTAATAACTCTATTCCACAAAAGTCCATAAATCAAAGATTTTTAATTTTATTGATATTACATTTGTTGATCCCTTGAGAAATTCTATCGCCGTTGTCCATCATAATATCGATAATTTGACGGGTTTTTCATTATCCTGGTGCGGTACTCCGACACGATCCAGTGCAGTTGACCGAATTAGGCGTCTCGGCACCACCATGTCGATGGGACCTCCATCTCTTCCAATGCCGGATCATCTAATTCATACGAAACTATGTAATCTGGCGCGTACCCATCGTTACTTGTGATCCGGCCTGTGGTGATGTCCGCATTGATTCTATCAAAACGACGTCTGGCCATAGCTACATGCCAGTTCGTTTGTCGTTGGTGCTCTTCCAATTTGACCAGTGTGAACTCGGCCCTCTGTCGAACTTCTCGGACAGAGTTTCGACTTGGCTAGTGTTTAATCGCGACATAAAGTAATTCGATTTTATCATTACGAGAGAGACGATGCCCGTTCGATCCTCTTACCGGTGATATCAATAACCGGCGTCCCACATCGCTTGGTGGCACCTTGCAGCTGTCATCGCTGGAAATCAGATTGCGATTCTTAATCTTCGTTCCATGATTCGTCCGCTAGTGTTGTGCTTCGGGCTAAATAACATTAGAGATATAATCTATTATTAATAATAGTAGGTGGATCAAGAGAGTATTTAAGTTATTTCCTTTCGACTTGTTCCCTCTTGGGAATTGTAATTTACGCGCATTTGTCTCGTCTATGAAGTTCAGGAGGTTAACAAATATATTCCTCTTTATTTATTTAAGAATATAACACATCTAAACGATTCAATTTAAGTCATCAGAAGATTACATCCGAATTCATCAGAAATTTGGTTGATTGTTATAATTAAAGTAATTTTGCGTTAGTTAACTTCATGTTTCTGAGAGTATACTGATTCTGCTTCATTTATAGCTTAAATTAAAAAGATCGTATTTTATCCATCACTTTCGTGTCTCTGCTATGTTCGGATTAATACCTCGATGCCATGTGGAAGTTCTTAATTCTTTGTCACGTCAGAATCATCGTAATGGTGCGTCAACAAAAGTAACTGGCCCAGAAAACTAATCAATAACCTTATTTGATACAATTCTTTCACTTAAATTTGTAGGAATAAATAGATACAAATACTTAAACGTGTGCTGGCACATTGAGCAATCAATTCAATGAATCCTATGAGCAAATTACACCTGATTCAATTCATTAAAAACTCCTATAATAAAATGAAAAAATCAATAAAGTTATAATATAGGAACATACATACTTACACGTGTCTGCATGTAAATTGTTCAATTGAATAAAAACTTATAATATAGGAAGGAAGGAATTAGAAGAAAATTTTTTTTTAACATCAAAACATAATACATAGTAAATAATGCATGCAAACTTTCAAAATGTAGAAATGTTCAATTCATTAAAAACTCTATATAAAACTATTTTTAGTAACTTTTTAGACAAGTTTTTTTTAAATTAAAGCCGAAAATTTTTGAATTAAATACCAAAAACTCTACTTTGAGTTGTAGAGAAAATTAAGAAATAATTTCGTAAGATTTTTCATGAAAATCAATCAATTTAATATTTTTACAACTTTTCAGATATTTCAAAAATATCCATCGAAACTCTAGGTTTTTGAGTTTTTACCTCATTTGCAATTTACCAGGAGCAGTGGAACCAGAACTTTCAAATGAGGAGTTTTAAAAATACGGAAAACGTAAGTTTTCCGATAACTTAAGTTAAAAAAATTTTTTTTTTATAAAGTATAAAAAATCCCAATCATTAATATCAATGAAAATGAGGAAGATTTTTATAAATTTGGGAAATTAACAGAAATTTCCAAAGCCTCATAAAATCAATAATTATCAAAAATTTGAATTTGTCAAAAGGTAAAAAAGATGGCAGCCAAAACAAATTTCCAAGGAACAGAAGAATAGTTTATTCGAATATAGAAACTTTTTAATAATAAATTTTAGTTTTCAATTAATCGGACTTACATTTATTAGAAAATAATTCCATTAATTTGCATAAATTGGCATAAATTCCTAAAAAACCTAAAAAAACTAATTAAAACTAAATTTATAATAAATGATGATGAAAAGTATTATTTAAGAGCTTGAATAATGATCTCATAAATATACGAGATCACAATCCAAGCCCTAAAATATATTTTATTAAAAAAATTACCTGCCAGCCATTTTAAAAATGGCTAATTGATAAACAACCATAATTGTAATTGGTTATTCATTAAAACTTATATTATAGAAGTTTTTAATGAATTGAATCAGGTGTACCACGTGGTTATACTATTATACAGACGATGAAAGAATGGCTCAGACCGATACACAAATCAAGGATAGTGATGTTGGCTAATAAAAGGAAATCGATCTTTTTTTTATTATAAATGGCTTCACGCGGAATCATAAATTCAAATCTATATCTTGGTAATGTTGGATTTTCTTTTCGTGATCCATCGTCGTTGATTAGGGTTCTGTAATAGTGTATCGAGATTTCAGAATGGTTATCAATTTTGCTGACCTCTGTAAAATTCCATCGTCATTGAAAAAATTAACACTTGTCATGAGTAAATTTAGGCAATTACCCGCGTGATCAGACTCGTCTGATATTATCCTCCGCTTGGCTCCTTGTTGCTCATCCGAGCTGGTCCGTCTCATGCGCCCATTGTTCGGTTTTAGGTCATAAGAATCCCTTCTTTCTTTTTATCTTTCATTTGCGAATTCATTACAACTAAGATCAATTGAGATCAAGTGTCCAAGACGATTTCTACCAGGATAATTTGTTATTCAAATAAAACAATTTGTGACGTTGTCAACAAATATATCCGAAGTCTCTATCACTATGAGATTTTTTAAATAAGTTATATCGCATGGAAGAACAGTGGGACCATGTTCAATAGAGTTTTGGGCCAGAACACAAACGGCCTTGAAAATTGTTTAAATGCATGTTTAAATCCAAGTTAGATGGTAATATATATTTATTTTTCGGTCCACAGCTAAAACATACCGCAAGATAGCAAGCTCTATATACAATTCAAGATTTGTAAGTGCCGGTATATCCTCCAATATCTCGTGCCCATGAAGATTCAAATCATAAAACTAAATAGCGAAAGCTAGTAGCTCGAGAGTGGGTCTTTTGGCTCAACTTTCTTGCACTCAATTTCGATAAAATCGACATAAAATTTAAACGACAATCGGCTCAAAATCACTAACAAATAGTAGTCCAGTGGACACTCATTAAATACAATGTGAACATAAATAGATCATAAGGACAAAGAAAGGGAAAGGGTAGCGGGGAAAATTGCGAAATCGTTGCAACAGTTAAAATGAATAGCAATCAGAAAAAGATTAATCCGAACGACCAAAATTATAAAAAGGAATATTTTAAATAATATGTTAGAACTAAACAAATTATTTTGAGTTGATAGGTAAAATAAGGGCGGAACGCTGCTCAAAATTTCCGATATAACAAAAATACTTAATCCAAAACTGTAAAATAAGGATAGAGTACGGCTAAATTTTTATATAAGTAAAATATTTCCATAAAGCTAAGGAATAAGCACAAATCATTGCCAAAAAACTTAATAATAATAATAATAATAATAATAATAATAATAATAATAATAATAATAATAATAATAATAATAATAATAATAATAATAATAATAATAATAATAATAATAATAACAGCAATAATAATAATAATAATAATAATAATAATAATAATAATAATAATAATAATAATAATAATAACAGCAATAATAATAATAATAATAATAATAATAATAATAATAATAATAAATATAATGGTAATGGTAGTATCAAGAATAATAATAATAGTAATAGCAGTGACAATGGATTAGAATAATACATATAATAGTAACAATGATAGGAAACATAGTAGTTATAATAGGGATAAGGGTAAGAGAGATACTGTGGATATTTAACATAACGATGGGTGTATGTGCCATAGTAAAATAAATAATACGGACAACGACAAGGAGTACTTTATGAATAGATATAATGATAAATGATATAACAGTATGGATTAACATTTGAAGGAGGTAGGAGAATAATGGGACCAAAAACTCGAAATCGAGCATAGGCCTTCTGTTGTGCAGGACACGATTTTGTTTAAATGAGTTGGAAAAAGCACGCAAATACAACAATGTAGATTTAAAATCAGACCCATAAACAACCTTAAAATGTGAGAAAAACACAATTAAACATAAAATCAAAAATATAAAAGTAAATTAAAATAATAACAAAATACACCAAGATCAGCACGAAATTAACACTAACATAATAATATAACAAGAAAATTTGACGGAAATTAGCATTTTTAAAATCAGCATTTTAATGGGAAAGCTGGTTGAAAATGAAATATTTCGAATCGGAAATATTCATTTAAAAAAAAATAAAATAAATTATCTATCTAAATAATAAAATTAGAGATAAATATTACAAGTAAAATCAAGGTCAAATTTTGTTTAAATGCATCAAAAAGAACACGCAAGTTTAGGGTTACAAAACACATATATATACCAATTCATTTTCACAGAATTTTAATGCATATACT
The DNA here is from genome assembly GCA_022537955.1 of Schmidtea mediterranea. Classification (NCBI taxonomy): domain Eukaryota; kingdom Metazoa; phylum Platyhelminthes; order Tricladida; family Dugesiidae; genus Schmidtea; species Schmidtea mediterranea. The sequence continues at coordinate 3,173,650 of CM039679.1, read as the reverse complement.
TTGTGAGCAAAGTCATTTTCTCGCAGGAGCAATTCAATCAACTATCGACGTTACATTTTTTCATAATACGACTTCAAGCACTCTTAAGTAAGCCCTACTTGAACGTATGTATTGAAAGATGATTTGTTACTTATGCATATGAATGTCGGAAGTGGAGCCTTATGTATCAATTATGATTTTCAAATATATGATTAACTAAAAGCATCGTATTCTGTCGAAAAATTTCCGGCCCACAGCCGAAACACACCGCAAGTTAGTAAAATCTACATAATTACCCGAGATGTGTAAGTGTAGGTTCATCCGCCAATATCTCGTGCCCGTGAAGATTCTGCCGTGCGCAACGCTGGAATCCAAACCTCAATTCTCACAACCTATAGGGGTAGATGGAAGATAGAGGAGCAGTGTTTCGGCTGTCTCTATGTCATCCATCTCCCGAAAACTCGACCTTAATTGATATTAACTCGTCGGTTAAAAACCATTCACATTAAGTAGTCCAATGGGCACTCATAAAATCCTAATATCAATATATCTAACCCTAGGATCAAATAAAGGAGGGGAGTGTGTGAAAAGAGCGGTAAATCGTTGCAACTTGAAAATCAATTATCTAAAGTGAATAAACTAAAGTGACGATCCGAATTTTAAATTTCACAAAATTATTTAATTTGAACATTTAAGAATTCTAAAATGACTTTTTTTATTTTTAAATTAAAATTTAACCAATTATTGTTTTAATATTCAAATTTAACAATAATTAGTATTTTTAAGCATTCAAAATTAAAGTACACGCAGCTTGTTGGCCTAGGGCCGACTCGCACCTACTGTCACAGAAACCACTACTTCGCTATATCCAAAGACTATGCCACCTAATAAAATATTAACAAACCTCGCAAAAACTACTTCTTATAACTTTCTAACAAATCAACCACCAACTAGTAAACGAGAGGACAATAATCTGATAAATAACCGATTTGCATTACTTATTAGTGACGTATAACCACTAGACCTAACCGTTAAACCAAACTTGCAACCCTCAAAACTAATTAAATCTCCACCAAGAACCCTACCGTCTCCAATAACAAATACCAATAAACATCGTAATACCGGTACCAATCCTAGAATAACCACAAAAACTAACAAAAGCTCTTCCCTAAGACCACATTTCACCAAACCTATCCCAAAACCCATCCCTTCGAACCAAAACCTATCTAGCTTCGATTTTGATACTGAAACTCCTAGAAATGACAAATCTCTAACCCAACTTTCTACATGTCAATATTAAACAGCTTTAAACATGACTTCAAATCCAAACCAAAACACAATCTTACCTGTTTCTACTGAAAATTAATATTATCCCACAGATACCCCCAACTAACCTTCAATTAAAAATTGACTCACAGATCTTGCCTTCTCCAACTGAATTACTACCAAGTACACCAGAAATAACCCCATCAATTACATATAGTCCCTGGAACCTCACTTCAAAACAAACTGATGTTGATCTATTGATCCAAGCACAACAAGTCATTCAAAACATAGACTCCGACATCGATCTTTTACACCGACACCAAAATCTTTCGAAATACCTAAACCTGAAACAAGAGAAGTCTTTACTGTATATAACAATCTGGATATAGCGAAGGAGTAAAGTACCGTGACATTGAGGATGACCATTGAGGATGACCATTGAGGATGACCATTGAGGATGACCATTGAGGATGACCATTGAGGATGACCATTGAGGATGACCATTGAGGATGATATCCTAAACACTAAAACTCCTATTACCGAGAATCCGCCAATTATTAATAAAACCCAAACTCCTAATAATATTAACAGCATATCCCAAAATATATTGCTAACAAATGAAACAATTGAAAATATATTAAATAGCGACCTTTCGGAACAGGATTCGGATTTCTCTGAACCTCATTCAATTCATAACAAAAACAATTTTTTAAGAATTAATTAGATTAATAAAACTTTATTCAACTTACGAAAAGATGGCCATTTAATGTGTATTGGCAGCAAGTGCAAAAAGAATAAATTGGGAATCCATAATATCACACAATAACTGAACGCAGGAAAACAAATCACTCAGACAACATAACTGATTCAACAACGTTTTTATGCCTAATATGTGAAGGATCAATAAAATCACGAACTTTTTTTATCAAAGACATCACAGAACACAGAGAGACTTTTCACTCTGATAAACATTTTCCATACTCTAGAGAAGAGCTAATGTTAAAAAATAAAAAGTCACACTAACCCTTAATGAAGTGGGGATACTCAATTGTAACACTAACAATTCAAAAATACAATGTCAAAATAATCTTAATTATAATTCTACATAGAAAGAAATAGAAAACCATATAAAAGATCAAAAGAAAATCTGGTAACATAAACATGATCACGTGTCACTGCAATGAAACAATTGAACATCACAACTTACAAGAGCACCACAACATGCATGTCGGCATTTAACCATTAGAAGACAAAACAAAATACAATTCCCGATAACATACCTGTATCTCGCAAGGATATTAGAAAAGATTGACTAAATCAACACACAATTAACACTTTTTTCCATGCATTTCTTATAAAAAAATAATTAATAATAAATTAATAAATTAATAATAAATTAATAATAAATTAATAATTAATAATAACTTTAAAACTTTTTTTGAAACATTTCCTTTTCATTTGTATCCAAATTGGGCTGAAATTATTTGCCATTTATTACATCTGTTGAGCAAAAACTGATGAAGCCCATTTTTTGTTTAACCAGCACGATAACGCCTGTGTGTTTTTGAGAAGAAAACTTAAATTTAGATAAAAATGTAAAATTTAAAGAAAATAAAATAAATAAAAATTTTTGTACATAGAAATCTAAAAATTTAATTTTAAATCAAAAAGAATAAAAATTTTATAATTTTGGAATATTCTAGAAAATTCCTTGTTTTAATGTATCAAAACACACACACGAACAATCGTGATATATAAGGCGATGCTGGTTGAGCAAAAGAGAGTTCAATTTTACTCTTACTCTTACTCTCACACTCTCATTTTATTACTATCTGAATTTATTGTGAAAGAAATTACCTTGCTACGGAAGAAAAGTAAATTTTCATTTGTATTATAATGTTTGTATTTTACTATGATTATTAATATTGGGAAGGCGTAATTTTATTTTATTTTTTATTTCATTTTATTAAATTTTTATAGACAATAAAGTTTTAATGAATTTTTTCTTATGGATCTTTTATTATCCAACCTCCATCATGAAAATTTAAATTTAAAATATTTTATTTTATTTGCGTAGCTGTAGAGTTACACACCATAGCCTACACGCACGCAAAAATGTAAAATTCAAAAGTTTTTCTCGTTACCCCGGATCGAACCGGTATGTTAGTGGAGGAAGCCGCGGTGAAGGCAGTAGCTGGAGGCGTTCAGTATTCTCCCCTTCCTAAATCCTATCGCCCAACCCTCAAAAGAGTAGTGTTGAAGTCCTGGGAAAGGTTAAATATAAAGAATACACAATAATACGAAAAATATGTATAGAGATGCACTCAGTAGAAATAACCGATAAATCAACGATACTACGAATTTTCATACGAAATATCACGCACTAGTCATAAAAAGTTGAATTGCAGCTATAATCGATAAATCGTGACTCGTAACGTGGAAATTGACTCCATCTGACAAAGATCGACTTCATGTTTAATTTGCTGTGCATCGGATTTTCATAATATCATTATTCGTACTAAATCAATATTTTAACCCTAATATTCAAAATGACTAAAAAATCGACTTTAGATCCGAAATTCTATGTTTATTCCATCACTCAGACTACCCTATTTCGTTAAATATAAAAATTCGACACAATTCTAAAAAAATTAATTCTACGACCCCCACACATCAGAAAAAGATTTATTATCATTGCCATCCTCGTTATTATTATTATTTTCATATTATTATTATTATTATCATTGTTATCATTGTTAACCTAAAATCATTATTAGTATTATTAATATCATTATTATTATTAATATTATTAATATATTATCATTATTATTATTGTTATTGACTATATAATATTATTATTATTTTTTTTATGCTTTTGATATTATTATTATTGTCATCATTGCTATTCTTGACGTTACTATTAATTCCACATTAATATTATTATTATTATTATTATTATTGTTATTATTATTATCATCATTATCATTAGTTTCATATTATTATTATTAATCTATTATTATTATTATTATTATTATTATTATTATTATTATTATTATTATTATTATTATTATTACCCTTTATTATTATTATTATTATTATTATTATTATCATTATTACCCTTTATTATTAGTAACCCAAGGAAGTTATCACCGTTATTACCAAACTAGCATTAATACTATTTCCACTAGCCTATTATTATTATTATTATTATTAATATTATTATTATTATTATTATTATTATTATTGTTATTATTATTATCATCATTATCATTAGTTTCATATTATTATTATTAATCTATTATTATTATTATTATTATTATTATTATTATTATTATTATTATTATTATTAATATTATTATTATTATTATTATTATTATTATTATTATTATTATTATTATTATTATGATTATTATTATTATTATTATTATTATTATTATTATTATTATTATTATTATTATTATTATTATTATTATTATTATTATTATTATTATTATTATTATTATTATTATTATTATTATTATTATTATTATTATTATTATTACCGCTATCATTATTATAATAAATCTGATATTATTGTTATCATTATTATTGTTAATGTAAACTGTTGTTAATATAAACTTACGATCATTAGTAACTTATTATTATTATTATTATTACGAATATTATTATTATTGTTAAGATTACTATTATTATTAATAATTTAATATTATTATTGTTATTATTATTATCATTAGTATTATTTTTATTGTTACTATTAGTAATATTATTGTTAATACTAGGATCATAATTAGGTTACTATAATCAGCACGATTTACTGTTACTTTTAAAAGTTTAAAGTTATAAAATCATAAAAGCAAAAAAGAAAATCACAAAACTTTATTAACTAAAAAAAATAATACAACATAAAAATTATCACCTTTACAAAAAAGAAAATCTCCAATAAATAAATCCCAACATAAGGATTTCATCTGTGGACTGTTTTTGGGAGACCTGTGACTTAACGGCGAATGAGATAATTAGTAAATTAAAAAACATACCTGGTAGCAAGTGTTGAAGTTGAAACATGTCGTGTTCTTGGGCCTGGTTGCGATAGAAAGCCTATAAAACCTAAATATTTTATCAAAAAGTATCAAGAAAAAATCAATATTACTTACTATAGAATTTACCACTCGTTTAACCCGCTGCCATGGTGATAGGCGGCAAGCAGGATAGTGCATATATAGGAAAAAGGTTATATAGCTAAATTTCTCTTAAACTATTGAGTTTTAAGGATTAGATTCGTGGCCGGTAGTATAAAATAAGAGGTTTTACCTTTGTTGTGCTTAGAGCCAAAACTAAAACAAAAACAAATACAATTAAAACAAAAAATAAAAAGATAAGAATAAAGGAAATTGTTATTGCACATACACACGCACCTCAAGCAGAGATCGAAAATTAAATAAAACATATTAATTAAAATAAAATAAAAATATAACAAAATTAATTAAAACAAATAATTAATTAAAATTCGTAAAAAGCCTACAGCTGTAGAAAGAAACATACGTGAAAGGAAATAAACTGCCAAAACCTTGCAAAATAAGGTTTTGAAAAAACACAGGTAGAAGTGGCGACCAAGAAATAAAAATATCAAGGGTAAAAAGAATATCATAAGGAAATAATAATAAAAAAGAAACCCAATAGTATAAAATTAACAAATCAAAAAATAAAGAAAAATATATAAAAAATTATTAAAAATAATTTGAAATTAATAAAATAATTAAAAAACCCTAAAAATCGCCCATAGGTCGCACACAAGCACAAAAATACTATATAAGCAGTGACCAAATTCATTATTTTTAACTTTACAAACTCATATAACAACTTCACTGAATCACTTTTACAAGTTTGGAAATCGATTTTGACTAAGTAAAAATTTTTAGTTTTCATTTAATTTTATGATTTTTGTAATAATCATTTTTTTTGAATGTTCGCAATAATTAAAACTTTCTATTTACTTTATTTTAAATAATTTACTATATTCATATTTATATATCGAGGTTCCATTAAAATCTTATTTATATTACGTATTGCAATAGTTCTCAGATAGGAAGATCGGCTTTCCGGCTGGTGGATTAAGTTCCCTAGTTGCGATCGCGGGTCGAGCCTTTCTGAAATCTCGGTATGTCCGCGACGGGGCCTGGTCGAAAGACACAGGACCCTCCCCGTAGGGCACCGTTAAACAACTCACAACGGCTGATGGAAACGTCGGTCGAGGTGAGCAGAGAAAAATTTAAATTTTGGGAAGAGCGTAATCAGTTAGGGGTATAAAGAACGATCGCGAAACGATCGATAGAAACGTTTTTCATGTAACCTCGAATTTATATTACTAAGGGTAGCAGTGATAGGTAATTAGAATGAAAAAATCCTTTTTTATTGATCAACAGAATGTCACCTTACTTGTATGGCAGACGTAGAACAACACGCAGCTGGTAAATTATACAAGCAAAAGACCCGAGAGATTTCACAATAATATCAATATAGTTCATAGCAAACTAGACAGCAGTTTAACATCCAACTGAGGGATCGTCAGGCACATGAAATATCTCGATGATTTCCTTTAAGATATTCGCTCGTATATTCACTGAGCTCAGATAAATTACCATCATAGATTTGACGCATAAGTCACGAGTAGCCAGGAATCGAAGTAAATAATTCTCGAATCCCATATAGCCTAAATAGCAGATTACACCGATTTTTCATAGACGTTCGACGATTTGGATGGATAATTCGCAGGCGATTCGTGCAAACATAGTTTTCCAACTGTAAAGTTCTCTGCGAAACCCGTAAGCAATTTGAAGAATCGAGCCCGTGATAGAGAAGAATTGAATCTAATTTCTCGTCGCATACCATAGACAATATGATTCGAATTTCCTAACCCAAGTGTCTAATTTTCCAAATTATATAGTGTAAATTAAATCCGATGAGCTCCGAACGTGAACGACGACGAATCACCCTCATACTAGATTTGCCGTAATAGAATTTACTAGTATAAATAAAGGACCGGATACCGGCCTTCATTACAATGATAACTCCAAAAATCTTCGTCCGATTGAAATAACAATATCGATTGATTTTGACTAGTAAATTTTTTCTGCACCTTAAATTGATGTCAGCAACAGCTTAAACTATGTGGATGTTAAAGTCCAACGCAATATCGGAATAACTGAACTGTAATAAAATGTTTTATTATGATATCTAAATAAAATCAATGATTCTTACCGCGTAGGATTATGATTTTCGGTTCAATTGACTAAATTTTTATTGTTCTATTTTAACAACTACATGACCCCTGTCGTGGAGTCCGTTTTAATTATTATGGTAACATTTACGAAATCCCATGACATTAACATAAGCCAGAAGGAGATCTAAAACTATTCACCCCGACAAACCCACTAATACTAAATTCACCTCGAACATATTTTGTAGCCGTTAGAACAACCCTTTATGAAACTCCCGATTTAAACTCTTATCATTATTTCCTTCTTTCCATATAGTTATCAAACGATAAGGATCAGCTCAATCCAGTCCAACCTATCAACTTTCCAACGACAAATCTCATCAAGTAGAATCCAAAAATCATTTAAGCATTTAAATGTCTAATCCATCGAATTTACCTCGCATCCCGAGACTGTCTCCTTCGATCACGGCCATGTCTCAACGGCTCGAGACACTCGAGAGGGACTTCACAGCCCTAAAAACCAAATATCAAAAACTTAAAGGCACCTGGAGTCCGCCCGAAGTGACTCGTAATCTGTATCAGAAAATTTCACGTCTCTCCAGGGCCAGAGACGATCTCGTCATCGAGAATCTGAGTCAGCGAATCACTCTCTCTGAGCAGAGCGCTGCACTTCGACAAATCTTCACCGAAAACGAGCTCCGAGCTCGTCTATCGAGCCGCAGCTGGGCTCAAGAAATTAATATCATTCCCGCCCAACACCTCCCCATCAATCGAGGATCATTTCCGTCAATTGGACCATCCCTGAGCGGAACAACGGAAAATCGATCTGGGGTACAGAAACTACGACTGAACCGAAATCACCGTCGTCGTGAAAGGCACCGAGCTGAGGCGAATCTGTTGCGAGCCAATGAGAGAACCAGAAAGCAGGTCGAAGTAAACGACCCGCCTCCGGCCTACACCCAATTCGAGTTTCCGGAGACGGACCCGGACATAGTATATGCCCGTCCTTGGCAACCTATTCGCCACCTGCTCCAGTATATATTGACTTGGTAGTGGATGAAATCGAGACTCCCAAAGTAAACCTCATCTTGGAGAGACTTCCAATCACGCCCGACGAGATAGCAGTCCTGAGTGGACAGGTGCCATCAAATGCTCACTCGGCAGAAGAGCCATCGACCTTAATGCAGGAAAATCCCAGCCCAGCTACATCGAGTTCCAATCGCCGACAACCAAAACGACATTGATTTGGAAGACTAAATCGCCGGCCTAGAAGAAATTTTTGATTTAACGTAATTTCGAACACTACTTGCTTCACTACATTCTTACAACGTCTTGTGATTATTCTTTTTACACTATATCCTGGTATTAATCTTGTAATAAATAATGTAGTTCTTGTTGTAATATTAAATTTTTATATTTTGTTTTATTTGAGTTAAAATTGGATATCATGATAAACTGTTTGTTACGTAAATGTGGGAATAAATTTAAGGATAAATATTCGCCTGGTTGGAAATTATCAAAGTGATATACAATGAATGTTCTCACAATTCTTAGTCCCAAATCCCATAATTCAGGTTCACCTTGAACGTAATAAAATCAGTATATAATGCGTAAGACCTTCTATCGGCTGCAAGGAACTGGGGAACGAAGGTTGTTCGAGGAGTAGTATTGGAAACAATGCTCACCTGCTCGAATAGCTTTCGGCTGTTACGCACAGTACCAACATGGTTTCGGCCATGGGTGCGTACCAGTGAACTAAAGTCATGAGGCGTGCGTGGAAAAATGAACCCTAGAATAGAGAGTAGAATGTTAGCGATGATTAGCGCCTGGTTTCTTTACGAAAATTTTCCCGTACACCAACACCTTATAGAAAAATTAATTTCATTTTACAATAAAATTTTTATAAATCACAATATAGTAATTTAAATTAATTAATTTTATTTTTAACGTTAATAAATTAAGATTTTTAGGGTTCAAAATGGATTTCTTAATAAGAAAATTAGCTATAAAATTTTTTTAAATTGTAAAATAAAAATTTTAATATTATTATATTATTAATAATGTAGTTACAATGAATATGAACCTAATTATTACAGTCATTATTTTTAATGTTATTATTATTATTATTTATTATAATTTGATTGCATGGACACGAATTTTAGATCCAAGGTTTTCCGAGATTGACAATTATTTTATTAAGATTTTTGATAACATGTTGACTCTGTGAAACATTGCGGGATTAAGAGGACCCAGAGTGTCCCCAGCAGTGGGAATAGTACGACGGCCGGTGCCACGTCTATGAGCACTGTTGTAGATGCTTTTCCTGGACGCATAGGACAGATAAAATGTGCATACTCTATCCATTCCCTCATCCAGATAGTATAATTTGACCATGGGAAAAGTATTGTCTTAGAAATATATGAATATTTTAATATCAGGATACATAATTTAAATCAATTGTTAATAAAGATAGGGATCTTAAAATTTATTCTTTCAGTGGAATCCAATAGAAGAATCATAGAAAAGTTCATTAGGGACATTTCGGATTACCACCGGGAAGCACTAAACCAAAGTCAGAGGGCGGAGGCTATGTAGCGGAAGTGCCGCCACATGGAGCAGACATGGCTTCGCGCAGAAGCAGCGTCCAAACTGAAGATGGAAATGGAAGATTTGAGAACCAGGCTAGGACAGAAAGATGAAGCCCTGCGGCTGGCAGAACAGAAACCCCAGGAGCTCGAAATGCAGGTGGCGGAATTAAAATTAAAGGATGAAATACGCACAGGCCTGGTGAAGAGTGGAGTGACACTATCGGCAGAGCAGGAAGCCATAGTGATCCGCAACGTGACTGGGAAGGACATCGGTATAAAAGTCCTTACTGCAGGACCATCACGCCGCTAGAAGAAGCGCCGAAAAGAAACAGAAAGAGAAATCGGCCTAGCAAGAAGGAGCCGGAGAGGTTTTTAAACTGCATAGAGCTCGTTTGCTAGGGCATATCCTCGACGCGAACGGGTTTTGAATCCCGCGCGTTCATTAACTTTGATTGCATGACAGATTATTCAATGTTGTAGTTGTTAATAGATTTAAATAATAATTTATTAGTGTTAATTTTGATATTAGTGTTTAAAATGAGTTAAAGCAGTTGAAGAACGGGATGCCGGAATAGTTGAGTTATCAATTTAATTATTAATGAGATAAATAGGCGAGAAGGGGACCGAAAGAGTTAGAGCACGAAGTCTTCTATGACAGCTCATGAACCCGAGGAGGGTTAGGGCATTAGCAGTTCTTGAGAAGGAGCTCACCTTTTGCTAACCTTCCACCCATTAGTTCACAGTACCAACGTCAATCTTTGACTGGTGACTAGCGGATAAAATCTCTTATGTTGGCGCTGGGTGGGGAGCAGTGGCCCTTAGGCAGATTTAACATTTTAACGACCCATCAGTGCCCAGCACATCTAAAGACTGTTGGGTACTTTTTTATTTGAGTAAGCCTAATGAATTTGCAACAATAATTGACCCTTCATGCGTCAACAGTCTAGATAAGCATCATAACACTGCCAAAGTCTTAATAAACACTATCTCCCAACTTCAATGTATTATATACCCTATTAATATAAACTTATTAGAGACTATATATCCTATATGTAATAATATTTATGATACTGGCTTCTATATTTGGCACACCGGAGCTGAGCTCGCAAACGGTAAGCCTAATCCTACCATTCCAAGTATACATGTAATTAGACAAGAACTAGATGAGCTAATTGAAAGTGTTATTATAGACAGAACCCCGTCTGGAGATATCTCAAAATATCAAAAATTCGATATTAAACCTCCCGACTGCGATAGAACTGTTCAGAACTTTGATAAAGCAACAGTAAATCTAAATCATTTCAAATTTAAATATAAACTAAATAAACTTCCTGAATCTTCAATCATTAAAAGTATAAATACTTCTGAAATAGCAAAAACTTTCCAAATTGTAGACAAATCGTCTTCACTCGGTATAGATCATTTTTCTTATCATGATTAGGGTAAAATTGACCCGAACTTTTCATTTCTTTGCGCTCTTTTTAATAATATAATTCGTAATCTCAACAGCCCTTCTAACTGGAAAACCTTCAAAACTAAGTTAATTATCAAACCAGGGAAAGAAAATACTAGCCATGACCTTGCATCTTGGAGACCCCTTGCGATTCTTGATACATCGTATCGACTTTTCTCCGCCTTAATTAATCACCGCTTACATGAATGGATTAAAAGTGGAAATCTAAGATATACCAGTAAACAACGGAGTTAAGCAGAGTTGCACCATGTCAATGACCCTTTTTGCTTAGCTATAAATTATATCTTAAACAATATCTTAAAAGATCATCCCTTTTTAGTACACAATTATAACATAAGTATACTAGCTTACGCAGATGACATAGTTATTATATCCGAAGACAGAATTAACATACAAAAAATGCTTAATGACATCATAGAATATACTAGTAGTGTAAAACTCAAATTTAGACCCAATAAATGCGGTTTCTTTGAAATATTTAGGAATCATTATGAAAAACCACTTGGATTAAACATCGTAAACATACCGATAATAAACAATGAAAACATTTATAAATACTTAGGAGTTACAATTGGTGGTAAGGGCAATCATAACATTGACGAAGTCTTAGACAAAGCGCTTAAAGATGCTGAAGCAAACTTTCTTTCAGACCTTCATCCTTCACAAAAAATACACGCCTACAAAACAATTATACACTCGCGCCTAATTTTTATCTTTAGAAACTGCACCATCCATCCCATGATACTATATTGTAACAGAAACCGCAAAGTAAACAATAGAGACAAACAACTCGGCTTCGACCAAAGGATTAAAAGATTGATCAAAAATGCGATAGGAGATATACACCAAAATATAAATAATAACTTTATTAATGCGCACTGCTCACTTGGGAATCTGTCCCTAGCATAGATGAATATCTGATTCAGAGTATTATCCAACTCGCCAGACTGCTGATATAAGATCATTTGTATATGCGTAACTTTAAAATTAAAGAAATGATGGAGGCTGAAAAATTCGATTCCATAACTGTGCCGACCTGGATAAGACTCTGAGATGGATAAATGGAGATATTAAAAGCAAACTGGCGGCAACACCCTGACTTTTTCTTAAATTCAGAAATTCCAATAAACGCCTTAGAGCGAAATTTGGAATATCTTGGAAACTATTATATAATATAGACGATTCCTTTCAATTAGAAATTAGCCGAGATAACTTCATGACCATAATAAATAAAGATAATATTGAAAGCGCCTCCTCATCTATACATATCCTTACCAGTGAGTGGTATGCCCTTTAATGGCAGAAAATGATACACCTGGGCCGTATCGCTAAAGCAATAAGTACCAGTAATATATCTCAGCACTTAATTAAAAGCCAATCACTTAGTGACAAACAATTTCTTTTCCTAATAAAAGCTCGCAACAATAGCCTTAACCTTAACTCCAACCCGAAAAACCATAAAGACAAAAAAGAAATTAAATGTAGGTTATGTAATATCAATGGGAAACCCAAGCCTATATTTTTAATCATTGTACCCTAACGCAGAACGCGAGACAAAATAAAAATAATCAAGTACTTGATATAGTTTTTAATTTTTTTATCTCAAAAAAATATGATACAGATATAGAAAGATCGCCGCCAGGAATAGACACCACACTAAGACCTGATCTAATAATAAAGTCAAAATCTAACAACAAAATCTTTTTTTTAGATATTAAGGTACCATATGATGATACAAAAAACTTTGACAACGCTAGAAACTTAAACTTTGAAAAATACAGAGATATAGAACTACAGAAAGGTAAAACTAATAATTTTAAAACGGCAGTTTATGCACTAATCGTTGGGACATTAGGAACATGGAACGACAACAATGATGAAATACTTACTGAAATAGGCCTAAGCACTGCTGATATTGAATCCCTTGCAAAGAAATGTATTAAAACTGCTATTGAGGCAAGCTATATCATATACATGAACCATGTGACCAACACCAAATAACCATACACATCATAATTTATACATATTTATACTTATAACTATTACTAAAATATTTAGTGAGATATATCTACTTATATGTGCTAATGAGATATATTACTGCTCATATTAGTCTATCTTAGTTTATTTTTTATTGGGGAATTAAATATTTTTTTAACGTTTATTCGTATCAGGGCCGGCCCTAGACTTTTTGCTGCTACAGGCAAGATTTCTTTCGGACGCCCCTAACACGAGTAGAATTAAGTAAAATAACAAAAAACACAAATTTGCAAATTATTCATTTGTAAATATAACACAAAAAAGCAAATTTGTAATAAAAAAATTACGATTAAAAATTAGACTCTACCTCAGTCATAACGTATTGAAAATTTTATCTGTTCTTAGTTTAAAACAACACTCAAGCAGAAAATAATTAATTAAATGTAAAAACTTTACAGACCATTAAGGCTCATTTAAAAAAACATAAATTTTAATGAGAAACTCAAATAGTCTCTGTGTGTGGTACAAGTACAAAATCAATGTACATTTACATCCATGTGACCGGAGCATTCATAAATACTACAGTTATCCAGTATAGTTTATCAATTAGCTATAACGTACTGTGAGCGTTTAAACAAATCCCTTTTTTCTTGTCCACGCCAAATAAGAGCGAACAAGCCTCCTCTAGTCCTCTTTGGTGTTCCGAGATTATTCTTTTTATTATTTTTTCACACGATTATTTTTTTTAAAATTCAAATATTGTTTTACAATTTTTACATGCAAGTATTAAAATTACGAGGGACGCATTCGGCCGCCTCGTAAAACGGCTACTACAGGCGGGCGCCTGCTCTGCCTGTACTTAAAGCTGGTCCTGATTCGTATTACGTATTCGTACTCGTATTAAGTATTTACATGTCCATTGTACTTAACAATGGGTATTTTATGTTTTATTTTATATTCTTGCCTGTTATTTTATGGCTTTTGTGTTCTACTGTGTTAAAATCGTCTTACTGCCTTTGACATTTTCTTGATGATTTGTCTCTTGAGTTTTTTCTAACCAACCTGTAATGGTTATAACGATACCCAATAAAGAAAAGAAACAGAATATTTATTGAAACGATGAGCTGAGGATGAATCGGGACTGAAACCTGAACCTGTGCGCGAGAGTAATCAAAGGCTAAGCTGAAGCTAGAACGGGAATAATGGCTGAAGCTGTCCACGAGATTCAATGATACTTGTCCGAAAGAATGATTCAGGACCCTGCTATCAGAAGACAATAAAAAGAGAAAAGCCCTGATTTAAGTCTAACCACCATAAGGTCGGACTAGTCCCCTTTAAAGGACACACTGTCTCTTTTGAGCAATTTAACAATAATAACATTGCAAGAGCTGATGATTTTCGTAAAAACAGCTACTAATTATTAAATATGGAATTAAATATCATTTTCTTATAATTAGTAGATAAAATCCAAAAAATTATTTGTAAATAAAAAATTATATATTTCCAAAATTATTGATTTAGTAATAAATTCTCAAGTGCCGCGAATAATGCAAATACAATATCAACAAAAATTAACCAAATACAGTGCATTTATTTTAATTGAACCAGCTGTTCATTTCCCTGATACGAAAGATGTATTTTCTTTTTGAAATCTTCAAAAGAATTTACAACTTCTGTTTATTACTTGATATCTAAAATAGTCGTTTTTTGATAAAATAAAAGTATTAATACAAAAATAACTCGGTTATGAACCACAGTAAGAAAAACCATGAAATCCGATGGTTCCAGAACCTAGCAGACATAAAGGAATAAGAAATTTACTCAAAAATTCATTTACTGTTGGTTGGGAAAACTGACAGGGGAAGATATCACCGGAATCCAATAAAGAGTTGAAATTTATCCAAATAAATAAAAATCTCTTGGATTTTAATGAAATTGCAATGAAGAGATCGATTAAACGATCGGGCTGTAAATGACGTCAAGACACACCAACAATGATAGAGCGACAGCGAAAAAAATGTGATGTCAAGACACACCAACAGAGATAGAGCAACAGCGAAGAAAACGTGATGTAAATCCTGCTAGAATTTTCAACTAGAAATTCTATAATGGTGAGAAAATAAAAATACCAGGTCAAATAAATGGAAGAGAATTTATTGATCTACACAGACCTAAATGTCACACATGCACAAGCTAGATAGGTATAAATTGACAGTCACAGAAGAACAGGTCAGTTTTCTTTTAACAACCTCGATTAAGATAGAATAAAGGCACAACGAGAAGAGATCGAAATGGTACCGAAAGCGGACCATGGGAACAAGAGCCACATCGACCACAACCGACGAGGTGAAACCAGACCGAATGGATTGGTGGAGGAACGGGATGACGAGGGTAAACACTTAGTTTATTTTATTAAAATTTTTACCAATTTATCTATGAGGAACACATATGCCGTCTTAATTCGAATATCGCTCAAGCGACAACTCCGGACCGTCCCAAATAACAGTTATCAAGAAGAACATCCTGCGAAAATAAATAATACCCTCATTTGGCCAATTGTTCATACTCAATAAATTATTTGATGAGAAAAGAAATTGTATTATCGTTTTTTCAAATCTATACGGAGTTATAGTTTATTTATGTAACATATAAATAAATAAGAAGTTCAACCAACTCGTACATGAAAACGGACACGAAATGCATGTGTATTAGATTAATTAATGTGATGATCTGTGACCAGCCATGCCTTTTTACTGTCGACCAGTATTGATTTCGTATTTTGCCTTACAATATACTGACTAAAGAACCCCAATTAAATTGAAACATTCCTCTACAGTACAAGTACTGCGTAAATGGAAAATCCGGACTAGGCTGATCGCAAATAGTTAAGATTTGACATCATAATTAAGATACATCACTAGAATTCATCCATTAATTTGCCATTTTTTCCGTGAATATAAATTTCCTATAAATTCAGGCTAAATGACGTTAAACGAAACCTCAATCGACAAAATGCATTAATTTGAACTCAACGAATAAATAAGGAAGTAAAGAAAATTGCAAGCGTCACGACGCTTCCACAACCAAACAAACGAAATGTTCCCTCATTTTCCGCTCAAATCTATGCTAAATTTTTTCATAATCCCATTAATAATTTAATGACATACAATATTCACTATTACAGACGGTTAATGGATCGATGCATCCAGAATCACAGTTAGATTCCCGGAATTAACGGCAGCACGATGCCGGCAGGCGATGTGAGACCCAGGCTACTCAATATCTCCTTAACGAAAGTCACGGAAGCGCCGCCGGACCAGCAACGACAAGGTGGAACTTCCCTATGTGACCATAAAACGAGAGCCTGGGTGAAACCCAGCTCGATAGACTCGTTAGTGAGCTGAGTTTACTCTAGCCCGATTAGAGATTCACCAGAGGCAAACCAACAGGCAAGTCGCCATGGCCAGGTGACGACTAGACAGAGTAAACGCGGACATCGCCGCGGGAAGAATACCGAGTACCGATGGATACGCCGCGGGATACGGAGTAACCTATGAGCTCGACAATCCGGCTCTTGGAGAAATGGACGCACCGATGAGCATTGTAGTACCAAGACGGTTACTACCAGCGGATATGCGGAATTTTGACCGAAAATCGCCTCAACTGCAGGAGCATTCATATGCACGCATCCGATCCAGGCACCCATCAAGCATTCACTACTTCAATCGTCAAAGAAGATAGTGGCCATTGGAAGAAGAAATCACCAGAAATCGTAGTTAAAATAAATTTTTTTAGAATTATCCTGTTTCGAAATTTGATCGTGTATGCCAATATTTAATTTTAAGTAATTAATATAGTAACATCATGTCGTAGTAATCATAAGATGATAATTTATAGAGTCTCATTAGATCTTTAGAAAGCATAAGCTCAAGTGTAACCACTGAAATGAAAATCTGCCAATAACTGTTTCTATAAAATTTATTGCTGCAGAAGATTCGCGCGACCTGGATCGAACCCTCCAGAGCTAAAACCATATATCAGAGATTGACCGCCGCTTAACAAGAATGGGCGGAGGAGAAGCAACTGGTCCAGAACCAGATGACTCAAATCAGGAGGTTAGATGTAGCACTGTCGGCTTGCCAAGAGGGCAACGTAGTGACCAACCCACTGGTGTTCGCGCCAGCTTAGATAGTCTACCCGGAGACAAGTAACACCACTAATAATCTATATTGAAAATTAATAAGTTGAAATCGAAGAAGTAAATCGAATAGAATTCCTGTGAACATTAAGCACACACAGAAGGGACCCAAGTAGTAAATTGCGCGTAGACCTTCTATCGGTAGCGCGTTGAACCCACAATGAGGCAGAGCCTTAGCAATTCTAAATTAGACCTCACATTTGGCGGTCTCATAACCAATGGTTGCAGTTCCAACGTTGCTAGCAACGGGTAATCATTGGTAGGCAAAGAAAGCTTGTATGAAGGGGGTCAAATTAATAAACCACTTACCCCACAGTTTTATCGGCAGCTCGTTGGACTAATAGATCGTTTATTCAATTATAGCATTAGTAATAGCGCTCACTTTTTGCGGACGATACACCCAATCGAACACAGTTCCAACGTTGCTTAGCAACATGTTCCGAGTGGTAAGCGAAAAATATTTGTATAGGGTTGTCTGGGTAACAACCATATAGTTTCAAAATCTCGACACCCAGAAGCCCACTAAGAGGAAATTTAAGCATACACTTCCAACCGGCATCTCGTTGAATCTAAAGTTTTTTTTTTGTTTCTAAATTTGTTGTTAATCGATACGCGGCCTTTCGGCTGAAATATACAAGCTGGGCTCAGCATCTGGTTCTATTGTTTTTTAAACACATACACAAGTCTGCAACGCTGATATAATTACCAGCATTGCTGCACAACAAACATTCATGGTAGGCTAAAGGGTAAGGCAATGGCACTTACATTGTATGACACATGTTCCCTGTAAATGTGATAACATGCGATCACCGCCTTTGGGCATGCTATCCTGGCAAGAGACTGGATCTCAGCCTTAGTCAATCCAATCTTTGCAAGTGGGGCGTTGTTTTTCTTGTCCCATGTTCCCAAGCATCCAATCACTATAGCCGATACAGTCGCTTTCTCATTGAATGCCTGTCCAATTTCTAATGCCAGGTCCTTGTATTTTACATAGTTACCTTCTCGCGTTTTATCAAAGCCTTCCCCTGAGTCGTATGGCACTTTCAGATCCATAACATGTAAGTCTTTGTTCCTTTTTGATCTGATTGTCATGTCAGGTTTCAGCTTTGTTGGATTTGAGAGATATTTGGGCGACTTCTCTACATCAATCTCAAATCCAAGTTCTGGTTAGTGCAGTTTCAGCGATGAAGCTTACCTTGGTAGTTATGTATAATTTTACTTCCTTGCTTTGTGTTTTGGCTGTGGGCCGAAAAAGAAATAAATAAATGTTACCGTACCAATCGGGTAAAAGCTTCGATGCAATAAAGATTATTGGCTTTAAATGTTTATTTGGCATGACACATCTCACATAGAAATCAGAAGTTCGTGGCATTGTTTATCGCTTCATCACCATACATTTAATCAATAAACTCATGAACCGTTCATTCATATATCAATAGATTCATAAACAGGCATGCGTATAGCTTCATAATTGGTCACACAATTCATTAATCATTCATCCATCTCGCTTCATACGGCAATGTACAGCAAAAAAAAACTGAAAACTGAAAACTGAAAATTAAGCTTTTAAATCAATACTGAAAAATAAGATTAAAATCTGTCAAAACATATCAGTATATATACCTATAATTTGACCTTAACCTTGCGTGTTATTTTTATTGCGATTAAACAAATTTGACCTTGAAATTATTTGTGTTATCTAAATTAAATTTTTATTAATTTTTTAATTTAAATTGGTAATTTACTTTTAACATTTTTAATTAAATTTATTCTGCCAAAAATATTTCATTTTCATTCATTTAATTTATTAATTTTTTCTTTAATATAAATTGTCATTTTACGGTCAAATTTTCTTGTTATTGCAGTCAAATGCGGATCTGCTCACCCAGATTATCCAAGTAACCCGCGAAATACAACAGATGAAGGCAACATGGTCAGATCCAGCAAAAACGAGGCCTGTCTACCACCGACTCACTGCGGCACAGAAAGTCTGGGCAGAGGAGCGGCAGCTCAATCAGAGCCTGCGCACTCAAATCCGGGGACTCGAAGTCGCCTTAGCTGTCTGCCGGGAGGGGGAAGCGGTAACATATCCGCTCATCTTCGCCCCATCCCAGAGGTCGCAGAACAACACACAATCAGCGGAGCAAATCATCACTCCAGCAAATAATCATCGGCCGGGCCGTAAAGAACGTGCTCGTCGTCGAGCAACCCAGCTTAAAACTCACTAACTCATAAACGCCATGTTTATTGTTGATTTAAATAGAATAGTCGTATTCTTAATCAATTTGTTCCTTAGATAGATTTGTATGCCAGCGTTAGTATAAATATTCACATCACGTCACCAAACATTCGTTTCATCTTTCCACGGGCAAATAAGAACCTAAACTTGAATAGCTACAAGGGACAGAGCAAAGCGAGCACAGGTCTTCTATCGACAGCTCGTGAACCCGAGGATTGTCCGAGCAATTATAGTATTAGCAATAACACTCACTTCTTGTGGGCAATCCACCACTTGAACACATTACCAACGTTGCCTAGCAACGGGTGCCAAGTGGCGATTAGTATCTTTTTGTATGGCGTTACCAGGGCAACCACGAAGATAAGCAAATAACGAAACCCTGTAACCCACCATACAAATTTGGGGGCTCAGCCGGGATCAACATACCTTGTTGGCAAAGGACCAAAAGAAATACAAGCAAATGTTTAAAATTTAAATAGAAAATGTCGGGACGACATTTTGCCAAACCCCAGAGAGATGAGAATTACACGAAACAAAAAACCCAGAGAACAACTGATGGAAAACGAACAACCCGACTACAAAGTAAGACGCCAAGACACTCAACATCCACCAATGCCTGACGACACCACATAACAACGACACTCACAAGACGCATAAGTAATTAAAAGGGCAAAATTCGGGATAAAATGAAATGGGGTAAGTAAAGGGAATAACGATAAACCACGAGGGAAAGCAATAGAACCAAGTAGAGGA
The DNA here is from genome assembly GCA_022537955.1 of Schmidtea mediterranea. Lineage (NCBI taxonomy): Eukaryota > Metazoa > Platyhelminthes > Tricladida > Dugesiidae > Schmidtea > Schmidtea mediterranea. The sequence goes on along the minus strand of CM039679.1, from coordinate 3,152,959 downwards.
AGTCAACAATAACAAAAGGGATCCCAGCGAGTAATGATTAAAATAGTAATTGATAAAATAAATCAAAGCATATTAAAAGACTAAGAATTAAATAAATTTGGTTAATTAGTATTTGAATTTAATGGGTAATTAAAAGAGATTTAATAATTTTAGAGATGGAACCAACAAAAATAATAGAAAAACTAAAGGGCATCCTAAACATCGAAAATGATAATCTTGAGGAACTAATTAATAAACAAAAGTTAATTAAACGAGCTAAAGAGGATATATCAACGATTTCAAAACTGTACTCCGACGAACATTGCATATTAATAAAATTGATCGATATTGATAAAGACGTAACAACCGAAAGAATATATGAAATTCTATTCATGAGATTGGAAATAACCAAATTTGAAAAAGCTGGAACAAGCTAATGCAAAAGGTCGAAAACATTGAGGACGAGATCGCAACAACAATGAAAGAGCAAACCAAGGCTTATTTGGAATGTTATGCGTGCAAAACAGAGGAAGCACGAGTAATGGTGATACCTTGCGGACACCTGAGTTATTGTCATGGATGCGCACAAGAGTCGCACTGTATGTTATGTCAGCGAAAGATAAAGGAAAGGCTAACTGTTTACTTTCCATGAATTGTTATGATGAAATGAAATAAATGTGTATTATGCATTACTGAAATTATTATTGGATGATAAGACGAATATAAAAGAAATATGCAGTGTTTGTAAATAATAAAACCACCTGACAACGATAAATAAAGGTAATAGACCAAACACATGAAAGCCGAATTAAGGAAATAATTAAAGCACATGCATAGAGACACAAAATATTGGACGGAAAAATTTCGACAACCGAGCTTCCTAGTGTATGATTCTTTTTGTTGTATTGATATTATATTGAGATAAGATGAGGAAAAATGGTAACCTGAGCTGTCAAATGATAGTACGCTCACCCGAGGGAAACCCTGATCAACCCTACTGAGAAAGGAACTGGTAGGCCAAGTCGCGTATGTCAACAAGTAAACGGCGAGAGATTGATCACCTCTTTTGGGGAGCTTGTTGATGCGATTACCACAAATTTTGAAGGGGGGAGTGACGAGATAAACCGAGAGGTGAGAGAAAGAGTGTACACGGAACAGAATTAATAGTTTTGATTAAAGGTACCTAGAAATGATTTTTTCCCTAGCTGGTGGTGAGGCACCAGAGGACAGCTACGGACTGTCGTGTTCAGGTTGTTATCAGCCAAGGGACTGATGGCGCTGAGCCGTTCGATACAAAAACCCGGATACCACACCGAGTATCGAACGATTTTTTTTTATTGCTGGGAGGAACTCGATACAACAACCCGGATCCCACACCGAGTGTCGAGGGCCAAACGGTAGGTGAGATGTGAACTAACCGGTAAATGGTTCATACTCAAAATGTCCTACTAAGGTCAGATAAGGGCGGCCAAATTGAGCCGGGAAATCTGACGGGTCAGATAAGGGCGGCCGAATTGAGCCGGGAAATCTGACGGGAGAGGCGGGCAGAGATTAGATAGTTTATTGAAAAAATTTTCCGCGCCCATATTTAATCGATTCCTTTTCTTTTCACTATTCGGGAAATCAAGTAAACCGCTTTTGGAACTTGGTTGAACGTCTAGGCATTTCCATATTTTTATATTCTCCGAGGTTCACAACCCGGATCCCACACCGAGTACTGAGCGAATGTTTTTTTTAGTTTACCCAGCGAGGAGTTTGGTACAATAACCCGGATCCCACACCGAGTACCAAATATCCGAATGGTGGTGAGTAAAGCGTAACCGGAAAGTGCGCGCCAAAAGACACCATGGATTGAGAGTCAGTGTGAGGCCTCAAACATACCGAAAAGTCACTGATGAGCTCAATTCCGACGATTAAAATGAGATAAAAATGATGAAAGATAATATGAATAAGATGAATTAGATTAAAGTTAATATGAATATGAGTAAGGATAAAACTGATAGAATATGATTATGATTAGATTAAATAGTAAAGACGAGAAACAGTTGTGAAATAGGATATAGAAATAAGGAAATAGGATATAGAAATGAGATATGATTATGATGAGACATCATAGATAGGATATGATATGATTGAATATTGGAGACGATATGAGACATGATTTAAGATGAAATATGAGTATAATAGAGGTTAAAGGTCACAGATGACCAGTTAAAAGAGTAAAAGCCGAAGGCCGAAGAGCCAACGGAAATTATAGAGGGCATAGAGCGCCAGCGATTGAGGACTAAGTAAACAAATTTTTCGGGAAACATAGGAAAAATAATTAATGGAATGAATGAAAGTATGAATCTGATGATTTTATATTATGATTATTATGATATAGATAATTGATACGACTATATAGATGATTAATAAGACTATATAGATAATTGATACGAGAGTAATAGATAATTATTACGAGGTATAGATAATTAAAAATAGACTTAAAATGAGGGGGGTGAGTCAGATAAAGAAGACCACCATGGTAAATGCGAACAAGGGATGATAACGTATATAGTATGGTAAACGAAGGAGAAATTAGTATAGAGTATAGAATATTGGAGTGTCATTTATTTTTAGGAATCAATAGCCAAACAAAGCAATCCAAGCCAAAATCAAGCCAAAGCAGACAATATTTCAGAGCAAACAATAAACCAGATAATAAAGGATAATCAAGCAGAAAAGAATTTGAAATAAACGTCGAAGTAGTTACGTGCCAATAATCAACCAGAAGTTTCAAAGCAATCAAAGCAAGAAAAGAGAAACGATAAAATCAGTCAAGCAAACGAATAACCGTAAACATTGATAGCATCAGCAACCATACGAGAAGCAAAAGCAAAGAGAATAGAGAAAAAAGTTTGTTAAAAGCAGAAGAGAAGAAAAGAGTTCGCAACAGTAGAAGAGCCAATACCAGAGTATCAATTACAGCAGCAACAGGAACCGGCACAGATAGCGGATTAACCGATTTTGAATTTAATAGCAGCGAAGAAAACGAACTACTTAATATCGAAAACTAGTTGGCAACAATAGTATCAGTGAACGAAGAAGAGAACCTAGACAACAATCCAAACATGGCAAATTCCATAAATTCCAACACAACTTTAACTCCGGATGCAAATACAATGCCAAATAATAATGCAACAGTAGGAGAATTCAGAGAAAAGTTTAGAGGAGAACCGTTCGACGGCAGCCTCAACAAATTGGATACATTTATAAAGGAATTTGAAGTTTATAAAAATATCTGCCACTGGACAGATCAAAAAGTAAAAGAGCGACTACCCTTGTATTTAAAAGGGAGCGCACAAGATGTATTTGTGGAAGAAGCAAGGGATGTAACGAAATTGACAACGTGGACAGAGATTAAAGAGTTTTTAGTAAAAATATTCGGAATAGAGAAAAAGGGAAACAGGAAGATATTGGACTTCCTACACCGAAAACAAAGACGGGATGAATCAAATGCAGTGTACGCATGTGAACTAAAGAAATTGTGTAAAGAAGCCTTCGGAGAAGCAGATTTGCCCGAAGACAAAATGGTAGATGTCTTCATAAGAGGAATCAAAAGAGAAGACACACGAGCCAACCTTGGATGCTTGGCACCAGAAACACTAGATAAAGCAGTAGCAATCGCAAATAGATGTGAAGCCCATCTGGGACTGGGATATCAAGTGGCAGTCCTGGCCACGGAACCAACGACACCAACAGTCAATGCCAACAATCAAAACAACAATATCAATCCAGCCATGAATCAATTCATTCCAAGAGCACAACAGATGTTCAAGCCACCAGCAACGAGAAATCCGGAAGACAGAGGTAATAACCAAGTAAGTTATAATAATAATTTCAGGAACAATCCAAACGCAAAATGCTCCACATGTCAAAAAATGGGACATCGATCAGAAAATTGTTTCCGGAATCACAACTGCCAGAAATGTGGTAGACGAGGGCATACCGAGAGAATATGTAGACAACTCGATAGCAAAGCATGCTACAATTGCGGTCAACAAGGACACATCGCAAGGTGATGTAACATAAGAGGAGAGTCAAATCAACCAAGACCAAATAATAATCCTATGGGAAATCCACAAATTAACGTAATGCAAGAAATAGATATGTTACGAGAAACATTACAACGAATGCCCATGAAATTAAAGGAGATGATGCAACAGATGCCCACTAATATACAACAACAACGAATCAATGTAATGAGAAGTAATGAAGAGATTCAAGAGCTGCGAACTAGAGAATATCAAGATCAACAACAAGCGGAATGGCAAAGACTACAAACAGAGGAAGCTCAAGAAATCCAGCAAAGATGGGAAAATCGAAATAAAGCCCCGAAAAGAATTAATATGATGAGAATGGAAATTCCAGACGAAATTCACACTGCGGAGCAGTGTGTTGAGAACGAAGGGGGAGGAAATATGATAATTAATGAGAAAACAATCGAATTAAATACGATGGAAAAAATAGAGGCCATCAAAGAATTTACAGAGGAGGAAAAACAGAGACGTCGACAATTAAAAGAAATGACAACTGAGAAACCAGACGAACCAGAAACCCAAGAGATTAAACGAGCAGAGACGATGATAACGGAAGATCAAAACGAGGAAACACCAATGTACGAGGTAGACGAACTCGAAAATGAAATTATGACAAAAAAATAGACAGTACACTCGAGAAAATAAAGCAAGAGGAAGCCCTAGAACAAGAGGAGGATCAATTAAAGGAAAAAGAAGCAATCCTAAAACAAGAAAAAGAGAAGCTAAGAAAGAAGGCACTAATATTAAAAATAGACGGAGAACAAGAACAAGCACTAGATCAAAAAATAGAAGTGCTGGCCAAGAAAGTGCTCTATCAAGAAATGGAGAAACCAAGATTAGAACTGCAAAAAGATGAGCAGGAAGCATCAACGTCACAAGAAAAAGAAAAGATATCAGAACCAATAGTAACAAAAAATCGAATCCAGAGGATATTGCTACAAAAAATAGAGACAAGAGTCAGAAAAGAAAAGCCCACGTGGAGTGAAACTCAAATTGAGAACAGAATAAAAGAGATATGGTTCCAAACAAAAGGACCAACAAAGATAATGAAAGAGGAGAAACAACTACAAATCAATATGCTAAGACAAATACCAGACGACCAGACAGACGAAGACGAAAGTGAAATAAGTAGTCTGGGTGGAGAAATATTTCAATCATGCGAAGAAAATAAACCGAATAAAGACGAGTCAAAATCCGAATTGGAGGAAATGGAAACGAACGTGCCAAGAGAAGATGAAACTGAGATATTAAAAGAAATTAATGAAATTGTAGAAGAAGTAGATCGAAATCAAATGTTCATAAACCTCAAAGATACAACCGCATATAGCAGAATAATGAAACTGATTGCGAAAGGATACCAACGAGATAATGGTACGTTCACGGCATCATGGAAGGACATGATAAAAAAGTAACAAGAAAATTTGAAGGAATATGATAGAGAAGAGTATCAGGTAATTATTGATTTTCCAGAGATACCGAGACAAATAATAGCCACAAGAGGCGAAAGCACAAACGAGTTGTATGATTGGGTAGTAAAAAAGCTAGGACCCAGTTATAAAAATAAACCTTTATATCACCAAGGAAGGAAAATAAAACGAGACATACACCTCGCGGATGCTCTGATATGGCCAAACGGAATAAATGTAGTAACGTTAAATAAAAGCGAAAACGAAGAAACGACAATAGAAATATGGCAAAAAATCCAAATATTGTATAACAAAGAAATAAAACCCGGATTGGAAAAAGAGAGACAAAAGATAATGAGACAAAACCAGATCAAAATGACAGAACAAGCAATAGATCAAGCCAGAAAATATATTAACCGACTATCGTTAACCAGACCGATTTCAATGAAAATGTTTGTAGAGGCTGTGCGAGACACAGATATAATGAGATTCGACAACGAGAGAACAGATGAGTTAATAGCCAAATACGGAGAGCACCAAAGAGACATGAGGGGAGATGAACCAATAAAGATAAAAATAAAGTTACCGAATGATGAAATAAAAGAAATATTAGTGGATCCTGATTGTCAAATGCATGAGTTATACCGACGAATAAACCGAGAAATTATACAACCAATAATCGAAAGTAGTGATGATGGCATGGTAGAGGACGTGGCAATAATGTACCACAAACAACAAATAAGTCCGCGAGAACGAACCCCGATATACGAATTAGGTATATGGGAAGACGGACAAACTATCAATATCATAGCCATGGACGAACCAGAGAGAAAAAATACGACAAAAAAGGAACAACAGATCCAAGAATTTCAAGAGGAAATGAAAAGAAAGATGGACCAAATATTAACCATCTACCAGTTATGGAGACAAGATACGAAATTAAGCACAAAATTACAACCTATAGATGATTCGCGATGCCGATCAACAACATGGAAAAAGGTGTATGATGAAAAGGCAAGGGAGTGGAAATGGAAAATGGAGAGAACCGAACCGAAGTGGAGAAAATATGTACCAGGAGAAGCGCCGGAAGACGCAGCTAACGAAATAACCTTAGAGTTATATGAAAATGAACCATATGAAAACTTACCAGAAGAAATGCTAAACGAAATGGAATGGCAACCAGAGGAAGATGAGGAAATAAACGATAGATCTCGATTAGCCCCATACACATGGAAGATAGGTGGATGGGCAGAAAAAGTAAAATCGGCTGAGGAAGAGAAAATCATCGGTATTACAAGTCATCAATTCTATACAGAAATCGGATGATACCGTATGAAATTGAGAGTGTACCCAAACGGAGACGGGGTAGGAAAAGGAAAATATCTATCAGTGTATTTTCTATTAGCAAGAGGCAGATATGACGGAAAGTTAGAGTGGCCATTTAATCGAAAAGTCATAATTTCAATCGCTAAACCCGGAAAATGGGAAGAACGACATAGTGAAAAACTGGGAGTAGATCCAAGATCGATGATAAGCCAGAAGCCGAAATCCACTGAAAATGTTGCGGGAGGAGTACCACAATTTCTGTTGAAAAAACATGTAACACCTCAATTTGTAAAAGATGACACGATATATATTACAATCGAAGTAGAAACGGAACGAGAAATGAAACTGCGAATTCAACAAGAACAAGCAAGACCACGAATCAGCGTACTCGAAAAACGAATTCCAGGAACAAGATACTTGCCCACAGACATAGATGATTCTGTGGAAGAAGGACTAACAAGATTAACAGAAACGCAAAAATGCAGAGAATTAGCAGCAATATTGAGAACCGGAGCAAAGAATCAAAGACGAGCTGTAACAGATTTAGCAAAGTGGATAATCGATTCTTGTAACAGAGTAGAGAATCTGCGAAATATTGTAAAGGAAATAGAGGAGTATCGGAGAATGTATGCGTGGTACCCAGAGCAATTCCGAGAAATTATCCGAAAATTGAAACACACCGAATGGGCAGCTGAAACGATAGAGAAGTATAGTTTAAAAATTATGACGCCAGATTTCGAACCAATCGAAGGAGAATTTTATATCACTGCCAAAGTAAGTGAAGTGAAAAAGAGAATACCATACGAACCGCCATTTCATCTACAATACGAAGGACGATCATTGGATGACGATCTCGAAATCGGAGTTACGCAAATGCAATTGGGGTTAATAAATGTATTAACGGTAGCAAAAATTGCGGGTAGAGAACTGAACAAAAGAGAAATCAAAACAAAAACGCCAAGAGGACGACAAGAGAGTCTAAATACGCCAGAAGTTCCACCTGCAGCAGATGAAGTAATTGTCATCACAACAGGAGATGAAGTGATACTAAATGATCTTAATGATATCGTGGACGAGGAAGCAACCCGGAGAATACCAGAATCAAGAGATTTGTTTATGACAGAAAACGAAAACGACATGATAACAGACGAACTAGATGAACTAGTATGTGCTCAAAGACAACCAGTTGAAATTATAGAGCCAGATACCGAAGAGGAAAATAAAAAGAAAGAAAGGAGACGCCGAAACTCAACAGGAGACGAATGGGATAATTGGATAAATGAACGTGGAGCTACAACATCCAGAGAAACGGCAGACGAACAACCTAAACGAAAAGAAACCGGTACGGTAATGGAAAAGAAATCTAGAGGACGGCCGAAAATTGATAAACCAGCTCCAGAAAGAAAAACCAAAGAACAGATGCAGATGGATCAATTAACAACAAAATTAAACAAGCTCAGTCAAGTGACAAAGCAGTTACAAGGAAAACTGAAAGGTCAAGAACAAGGAGCAAAATGGATCAATAGATTAATAACTGATATGCTGGGATTAGCAAATCCAGAAATAAAGAGAAATTTGAAACTTAACAATATCGGAAGAGAAGCGAAACAGCTTTGGGCAGCAATAAAGCCAATAATAAATAAAATCATGGACAACAAAGTGCGACCTACAACCAAAGATCCAGAGGAATTGCTGTTGATAATAAATCACTTAACAAAACGATCAGACGACCCAAATAGATACTTGGTAGGAATGGCTTATTTGATGTACAATACGATAGCGATATACAGAAAACGAACTCCAAGATATAACCCAAACGGATATGAATTTGCGATAACGAACATTATTAGAAAAGTAATCGAACCATTCATCTTAACTCAAGGTGGATGGCAAGCCTTTATAAATTTGGTGAGTAAAGATGATCAAACTGAGATGATGCAAACAAAGTTGAAAGAGTTATTAACAGAATTCGAGACAACAATTAATACAAGCGACCCAAAAACAGCCAGAAAAAGAATGAATGCGATAATTACCACAATACTCATATGGATGATGTGCATAAAAGGAGTAGAACCGTTTGTAGTATATGACTGTGATAACATAAAGATTGGTGATAAATACTCATTAAAAGAAACAGAAGAGTGCAAAGCTGCAAATCCCGGTAAATTGTAGACAACAGCTACAGCAGTATCGTATAATGTATATCAAGAGGTAGACTTCATTAAAACGGAAATCAAAGAATGCTCTGTAACAAGGAAAATTGTAGCATTTCATTGCGGACATCACTCACATTCAACAATTATAGAAGCTGGAACGGAAACAACAGTGGTCTCAGTAACGAGGAGCGAATGTGAGGAAGGATTCACGACAGGACGTATCTCAATAGCTGGACGAGTGAATGTAGCAGCTGAGGAAGGAAAAATAAAAACTACCCGAGTATACGCTGCGGGGAGAATAACGGCTGGAGACGGAACGTGTCAAGGAGGAGAGTACATTCTATTAAATCAATTAGTCAAGGGAGTAGTAGTGATTGAAAGCTATCAAGTAAAGTTGGAGAAATACCAAGGATATTTTGATCCAGATACGCAAGCAATGAAAAAGTACCCTCAATGCCTAGCAACAGATAGGTCATGCAATACGGGAATGTCAACGATCGTATATCACGCCGATACCAGAACTTGTAGACTCACCTTATTGAAAAGCGCAATATTCGACGAAGTGCAAGGACGAGTGCACAGCGAAACAGAAACCAACACACAAAAAAGCGCATTGGATGAATTACGGAGAACCGGAAGGATCGGAAAACCAACAATTACCACAACTATCGGATCAGAGGTCACGCCAACGGTAGTAATATCAACCGATACCACAATCGGAATGAGATTTATAAAAGGACGAATGGTGAGCAAATGCGACGAAATGGTAGCCAGTACAAATTATAAAGGAATATTCTTATCGCGAACAGCAGTACCAAACGCAAAAGCGCAAATAGACCCCAAAGATGTGAAACTATATCTCTATATAAATAACAAGATGGATTTCCTATATCATAAAGGATTGGCATCAACCGAGAAAATATATTACGATTTGGTTAAAAACGACTGTATCTTGAACAGAGAAATATTAAAAACAAAGTTGGCAATGGCAATCACGAATCCAGATAACGCAATTCCACTATTACCACTCCAGGAAGGATATTTTGGGAGAATCGTTGGAGAAGTTATGTATACATACAAATGTGAAAAGACAATTGCAAAACTGCCAGAGAATTCAACAATTCCAAGAGATAAATGCATAAATGAATTAGAGATAATGCATAAAGGAAAAATCAGATTCACTCAACCAGTAACAAGGATGATAAATCCAGAAAAATTCGTACCTAAAATGTTCAGTTGTAGTAATGTATATGGACCATTATTCGAAATAAGAGATGGAAGTTGGTTACAATTTCCAACTCGAGTAATAGTAGCACCGCCAAAAATATTTGGACTGACAGAATTGGCTAGCGAAGCAGAATTCAAACCAGTAGATATATCACAGAGTTGGATATACCAAACAAAAGATCTGGAACGAGCTAGAGAACATTTATTATCTCCAGCACAAAGACAAGCCATACTATCCAATATTGTGACAATAACGGGAGGTAACAACTATGGAGAGAAACCTAACTACGAATTGTTACTATCACCGGATCATTTTCAACACGCTACAGCGAATATGATGAAAGCCATGTGGGGAAGATTCTTAATCTTCGGACAAATGATGGCAGGAATTTTAGGAATAATTCTCATCATCCAAATCGTAAGAGTGATCTTAACACAAATGTTAGCATGTTTCGATATTTACAAAAGAGAAAGGAAAATCAACTGGAAAATGGCAATCGGATTCTTACCGTTTTTAGCAAAGACAATGGTGTTACATGGACACTCAAAAGATATTCACAAGATAAAGAGGTTAGTAGGAATTCTGACTAAAATGAATGGTACCGATGAAGAAGTTGGACGAAAATTTAAAGCAATAATGAGATTATAAGCCGAGAAAACCAGAATGAAGCGACAAAAAACGAGCAACTGGAAGCGATGGATAAACTTCAAAGATGATAGTAACAGTGACAACGACGAAAATCAAGGAGGAACGCAGATGTTAACTCAAGAGCAACTCAAACAATGGGAAAATCGAAAGACAAGACATAGTGGACATTATAACCATCCACCACCAGTATATGAATGTTTAAAGAAAACAGCAACATCAGGCTAGAGAAATATGCCGGTAGAAAGGCACGTACCGATACCAAGACCAACAACACTACGAAACATTTATCCAGTACCATACGAACCCAATTGGGCAGACTTAGCACCAAGAACTAGCCAAAGATCAAGAAGTGTGGATCAAGATCTAGAAACTCGAACTTTAGCTATGTTACAAACGTTAGCTGGACCAACATTAACGATACCGATAGAGATAAATGGAGTAGAGATAAAAGCAATGATTGATACCGGAGCAAACATCTCAGCAATAAAAATGGATAAAATACCCGGAAGATTATGGCCATGCATAGAAGAAGCTAACATGGATGTAATAACTTGCAGCAAAGAATCAGTAGCAGTCATCGGAAAAATCTGGTCGATAATCGAATATAAAAATGTAAAAATCAATACTTACTTAGCAGTCATCAGGAGATTGAGCGCAGATTGTATAATTGGGACAGATCTCATGCCAGAATTACTAAAAGAAATAATAATAGATCTAGGATCGATGGAGCTGAGAGATAAAACCGGACGAATATGTATGCTGAAATCAGAAGTGAAATGCTCAGAGAAAATAGTAGTGCCAGGGCGCACACAAATGATTTGTTACGTAAAAGTAAACGAGGAAACTAGAGGTGAAATGATTTTCGAACCTAATCACAAATTCGAGAAAAAAAAGAACTGCCATTAGCCAGAGAGATAGTGTACGTAAACGATAACAGTGTAATTCCAATCAACATTACAAATTTTGATGAGGAAGATAAAGTCATTTACGAGAACGAAAGATTGAGGTAATTAACACCGATGATGGATATTGAACTCCCAACAACAAAAACTGAAGGAACTGAGGAGGAATTATGGACAATCGACAGTCAACTACTAAACGAGACTGAGAAAGAGCAATTACAAAAACTACTAATGGAATTTAAAGATATATTTGCAGCATCTGACTTAGATCTCGGTACAAGCGATGTGACGCAACACACGATACCATTAACGGATGATACCCCAATAACACTACGGCCATATCGGTTGGCAGAAGCTCAAAAATCAGTAGCAGAAAAAGAAGTCCAAAAGATGTTAGACGCAGGAGTAATCGAACCAAGTTGCTCGCCATGGCAATTTCCAGTGGTCATGGTAAAGAAAAAAGACGGAACACAACGGTTCTGTATGGATTATCGACGACTCAATGCAGTAACGAAACGGGATACATACCCATTACCGGATATAAATGAGATGTTACAAACATTACACGGAGCAGCTTACTTTACATCATTAGATCTAAAAAGTGGTTATTGGCAGATAAAAGTCAAAGAGGAGGACAGAGAGAAAACTGCTTTTACAATTGGAAAAGATCTATATCAATTTAAGAAAATGCCTTTCGGATTAACTAACGCACCAGCTTCATTTCAGAGATGTATGAACTTTGTAACCCACGGCATCAAACAATGTATGGTATATATTGATGATTTGTTAATTTATTCTAGTACCTTCGAGCAACATCTAAAAGATATCCGAAACGTATTCGTTCGACTGAGACAATGGAAGTTAAAATTGAAACCATCAAAATGCGATTGGGCAAAGGAAAAAGTCACTTTTTTAGGACATATTGTGTCAGGAAAAGGTAAAGAATCAGACCCAAGAAACATTGAAAAGATAAAAAATTGCCCAGTACCAAAAACAGTCACGCAAGTGCAAGAATTCTTAGGCCTATGTGGATATTATCGAAAGTTCATCAAGAGCTATGCAACCATTGCGAAACCAATACAAGAATTAACCAAAAAGGACACCCCATTTATATGGGAAAAGGAACAACAAACAGCCTTCGAAACACTCAGAGACAAACTAATATCAGCACCAATATTCGTTCACCCCGATTTTAAGAAACCGTTTTTGTTAGCAACTGACGCAAGTGGATATGCATCTGGAGCAGTCCTAGGACAATGGGATGACGAGAAAAGAGAACGAGTTATTGGATATTACAGTCGAACATTCAAGAAACATGAAAAGAATTACTCTGTGACTGAAAGAGAGGCATTAGCAATAATTAAAGCTATTAAACATTTCAAATATTTATTATGGGGTCACGAAATATATATCACTACAGATCATCAACCATTGGTATGGCTAGGTCAACACAAAGAAGCCTCTAGCAGATTGATGAGATGGGCAATGCAGCTGCAAGAATATTCACCGTATATCAAATTCAAATCAGGAAAAGCCAACGCCAACGCAGATTGCATGTCAAGATTTGTGTTCGAAGAACTAATGGATCATGATGTAAGACGAATTTGCATGATAATCGCAGAAGATATCGACTTCACAAAACTGAGAAATGAGCAGAAAGAAGACGAAGAATTGAAAACAATAATCGAATTCATGGAAACGAATGATATGAAAATTTTCGACAACAATAGTAAACTAAGAGAGCATATGGAAAAACACAGACATCGATATACCATAGAGAAGGGATGGTTATTATTAATGGATGGCGAAAAACGACTCATGTGTTTACCAGAGAGCAGACGAAAAGAAGTGCTAATGCAATATCATGATGGAAAACTTGGAGGACACATGTCAGCAAAAACGACGGAAGCAAGACTACGCCAAAAATATTATTGGCCAAATATCGGAGAAGACGTAAAAGGATGGATAAAAAATTGTTTAATATGTGCAACCAGAAAGAGCACAGGAAGTAAACTGAAGGCACCGTTAAAGCCAATGCCAATTCCACCAGAACCAATGACGATGATCGCAATGGATGTAGTAGGACCACTACCAGAAACCAACGACGGAAATATCTGTATATTAGTAGTGACAGATTATTTATCAAAATTCCCGGAAGCATTCGCAATACCAGACCAAAAAGCTAGAACAATAGCAAGAATCCTAGTGGAAGAGATATGCTGTAGATATGGAACACCCAAACAGATTTTAACCGATCAAGGAACCAACTTTATGAGCGAAATCATAGAGGAAGTTACAAATTACTTCAGAATTGCGAAGTTGAGAACATCGCCATACCATCCGCAAACAAACGGACAAACCGAACGATTCAACGGCATATTGATCGAAATGATGTCAAATTATGTCAGTAGACACCAAAAAGATTGGGATAGATATATAAACTTATGCCTTATGGCTTATAGAATGTCGATACATTCAGCTACTAAAATGAGTCCCTTCAAACTGATGTACGGCAGAGAATGTAACATGCCGATAGATTTAGAATACCAACCGCCGATATCACAGTACATGGAAATCGATGATTATGTAACAGGATTCAAAGAGCGAATGCAAGAGATCTGGAAAACAGCAGGTATGAATATTAGATTTAATCAAGAAAGCTATTACATGATAAAAAGCGAGACGTACGCGAGCATAACTTTCAGGTCGGAGACTGGGTAATAATTGCAACGCCAGAAATCATCCCAGGAGTAGCCAGAAAACTACAAAGAAGTAGTAAAGGACCTTACGAGATAATGTATGTAAACGAAAATAATGCTCGAGTTAAATTGGTCAACAACCCACTCACTAGACCCATTTACGTAAACGTGAGTAGATGTAAAGCGATACCTAGAACAATAACAAGAGAACCAGAAAATCGAGGTATGCAAACCAGATCACAAACTCAACAACGGAGTATAAACGGACTAACAATGAGTCGAAAAATAGAAACGACATCAAATAACACTGTAGAGGAACCTAAACCGGATGAACCAAAAATAACTCTAAACGCAACTCAAGACAATGTAGACAAGATGGATATAATAGTAAAAGCCATCAGAGAAATTATGCCAGAATGGGTCGAAGGGAAAGGATGGATGAGAATAGTAAACAAGGCGGGAAAAATCGCAATGGATTACGCTAAAGGAGCTAGAAGTCCACCAGAAATGGATCGTATCAAAGAAAGTATACCCATGATCTTCACCATGGCAGATGTAGAAGGGAACGTACCTTTACATATTGCAGTGCAACACCGAAACACTCAAAGGATAATGGATATAATTCAACTCATGCAGAAATGCGGACACACCTCAAATATACCAAACGAAGAGTGACAAACACCACTAATGTTCGCAGTTGCAGCAGATGCTTCTACAACAAGCTGAGAGAACTAATAAAATACAAGGATTAACGTTCAAGAGAAAGATTAATGAGAAATAATGTACTATCATCATGCCACTGAAATCAAGACAGGCAAGCGCAATAAAATTATGAACCACAAATGCGACATTAGAGATATAGAGAAATGATGGTCAGAACAATTCAAACATTATGGGAAGCTTATCCGACGTGCCAAACAAGACGAATCATACAGCAATCTATGAATGGACCTATGAAGTGCTTATCACTTAAAAATTCAATTAAACTAAACTGGTAAAGAAACAGAACGTCCTAAAACGAAACAATATATGCTCACTATCCATTCCAAAGACGATAAGAAGCAATGTTGAATGGAAAGACTAAATTCACAACAACAATGCCCAAAAGAAGCCAATACGAATCGGAGAAAGAAAGGACACTCTGATGATTAATACACAGATGGCATCAAAAGCAAATAAGATTTCAAGCGAGCAATACAAAGATAAAAAAGAGATGACGATATAAAAGCAAGAGAATAAAAGTATACAGAATATAATGAAATAATTAATGTCCCGAGGACTAACATTTCAAAGGAAACCCGGATGGAAATAATAATGGAGAAGGAGGTGGTGACAGCAGCAAAAACCAAGATGATCAAAATACTAGACCAAATGCTAGAGACAAAATAAATCAAAACAACAAGAGAAAAGGAATCATCCAACAAGGAACGTCAAGAATCGAACAACAACAACGATAACGAGAAAAAACAAAACCAAGGGATGCTGTTACATAATAAAAAGCTACTACAACAAAGAAAAAATCAAAACCGACCGACCCTGCTACAAAAATAATGATATTAATCACGTCCATCAAGTTAACGGAAGCCGACGAAAACATCACAAAGGAAATGAAAGCGTTCAGAATACGAACAATAAACGATAAAGGAATTCCAAGTAAAGGAATATGCGTACAACTGACAATGAATACAAGCATAAGCTGTCAATTCGACTCCATAGGAAAACCAGGAAAGATGGAAATACGATCCGAAAACTCATCATCATGTCAAACCACCAAAGACGTATGTAGAGATGCTACAAAAGATAGAAACGTAAAAATCCAAGTAGAGCCAGGGATAGGCAAATTACGAATATTAAACAGAGGAATAGAAACAATTGAGCAAGTGTGTATACAAAACAAAATTATCGATTGTTGGAAAATGAACATGAAAGCAGGAAAGAAATGTGAATGGGATAGCCTGGAAGGAAATGCGGAATATATAATATGTGCCAACAATGACATAATAATAACATGCACATTAGTCAAAACTCTGGGATTGAAACTCACAACACCAAAAGAAGAGCCTTATCAACGTCGAGCACGAGAAAATAAAGAAATAATAATAAAAGTAGAATCAGACCCAAAGAGTGGAGAAGAAATAATAGTCGAAAATATGGGCAAGGAACCCATCACAAAAGTTTGTATATTTGAAACTAAAAAGAACGGAACAAAGAATGAAAGAATCAAATGCCAGTCAAATGAAGACATTAAAAATCAAAAATACCGTATTCCAACTAAAAGAAAACGTGGAAAGTATATAGTACACGTTCAGAAAGGAAGAGATGATTACTGGAAATCAATAACAAGAAAGTTACTAGAATCAACTACGATAAAGTATCCAGAAAAAGGAACAAAAGAAGAACCGTATCAACGTCAGATCAGAGAAAGTAAAGCAGTGATCATAAAAATAGAATTAAATGCGGCGAATGAAGAAGAAATAATAATCGAGAACACAGGTGAAAAACCAATCACAAAAATCTGCGTATACGAACCCAAAGGAAAGGAAACAGTAAACAAAAGAATACAATGCGAAACAAGCAAAACTATAAAGAATCAAAAGTATCGCATCCCAACGAAAAGAAAACTTGGAAAATACGTAATAAATATCCAAAAAGGAACTCACGAACATTGGAGAACGATAACAAGAAAACCACTCAAGTCAGATACGACAGATCAATCTACAACAAAACAATCTGAAGGAAAAGCAAGTAACGAGACATGGCAAAAAGGAATGCTCATGGACGATAGTCACCTTTCAATTCACGAAGCATTACAACTCCAGAAAGCACTTAAAAATGTACAACCAAAAGAAAGAATAATGGAGACAACCAATGCAAGAGAAAACACAACTATGCAGCCTAACGAAAAGAATTACACGAGTAAAATGATCTGGATAACAACAGCAATAGTAAGAAGCGTGGTAATGCTGATAATAATCCAACTAGTAAGAACTACGAAATGTAGAAAGAAGCCAGTGAAGAGAAGATTATGGCCAGCAGGAGAGAAATTCAACTATGATATCGAATTAGGACAATACGATGCGGAAAGAACCGAAGAATATGAAATTATAGGAAATTCCAGCACAAGCGGACTCTGGTTAAAAGAACCGCCCATTATCGAATCACAACAATGGTCAAATGAATTTGATATATATCAGATAACGAATGAGAAATATGGGGATATACGGACACTGCGTATAGAGTCTACGGAAACGATGGTGTAAAACAAAGAAGAGACGTTGTATATAGTGTAAAATATTATGTAGTATAATAGTAGTAATAGTAGGTATATTTATATAAATATTGTACAAAATGCGTTAGAAACAGTAATCAAACAGAAATGAATGCCGATGAATTAATGATGTATTATAACCAATAGATGGATCCGAATAACGTGAATCAACAAAACCAAGTGAGAATACCACCATTCGTAGAAGGAATTCAACAACCAGCAGCTGCCAATGTACCTATAGAGATTGTAGAATTGGATCATGGAATATACCAAGATCAAGGAATTGAGGCAACGTGGAGACGACAATGCGAATTAATGACACTAATAACAAACAATGCGCAAACTCAGTGGACAAATACTCATCTAGTATTAACGGAAAGTGTGAACAGAGGTCTACAACAAGCCATAAGACTAGAAGAGCAACAAAGAACTATACTACAATTGCAGAGAATGATGAACAATTAGCAGATCAAGTTAGATGGCAAGCTGACGAAATTAGAAGTTACGTAACAACCAGCACAAGTAGATCCAGCAAGTTGGGTGGAATGGATAGCATCGATGCCAGAATTCACCCCAGAACCGGATTCACAGTAGAGTAAAAATAAAGCGTACCGTGTAAATATGTAAAACAAAACGATAAACGTAAAGCAACGTCGAATAATTAGAAAATTTTTGTAGATATGGCAGACAATCATCGAGAGAATAAGAGAAAGCGAGAATCATCCGAAGCTGCGAGACGAATAATGAAAGATTAAAATTAGAGTGGTGAAACGATACAAAAGAAAGACTAAAATGTTGCAAATGTAAAGAATTACTGATTGGAGCAAGACAGACGAAATGCGGATGCAGAATATGTACAGATTGTACAATAAAGTGATAGAAACAAAAATGTTAAAATGCCTGGATGCGACGAAACGTTTGAAAGAGATGAAGATCCCTACAACAATGGATAAAGCCACCAACAAAGAGATCAGTACCTATTAGTTCAATGCCGAGTAACAGAATGCGAATGGAAAGGAACATATGAAGGAAGCCGAAAGTCACACAAAGGAATTGCGAATATAACGAGATATTATGCGAAAAATGTTCAAACCATCACAACAAAAAAGACTATGAAAGAACACCACAAAGTGTGCATCAGAGAGAGGAAAAATGCGAATTCTGTGGAGTTACGAACGAATGGATAAAATAGAAATGAACATTGGAATCCAAAAGAGGAACAAATATGTGATCTATATGAAGGAATATGCTCAAACAACTGCGACAGGAAAGATAAAGTCAAATTAAAAGAACATTGGAACGAATGTAGCGTAAACCAGTCAAATGTCCGTTGGAATTATTCAATTGTCAAGCACAATTACCAATTGCGGAAATGCAAAAAGCATATGATAGAAAACAGCATCGAGCATACCGAAATCATGATGAAAACGATAGGAATGTTGGCATGGGAAGTAAAAAGCCTACGAACAGAAAATGATACACAAAAGGCACTAATAAGAGAAATATTAGAATCCAGAAAGAATTTCGAAAGAAGCCAAGGAAATACCTTCAAGGAAATGGCCGAAATGGAAATGAAAAATACAACAGATGACCAACAGCCTAAAAGAATTAGAAACCAACAGCTCCCATGGCCAGAAAACACCCTACAGCACCATTATATGGAAAATAACCGAATTCGCAGAAAAACTCCAGAGAGCAAAAGATGGAACACAGAGAATTCTAGACAGTCCACCAATATATAGTTGGGAAAACGGATATAAATTGGGCATTAGATTATACCCAAATGGGGATGGGAACGCAACAGGCACCCATATCAGTGTCTTCGTTAGAGTAGGAAGAGGAGATTATGATGAATTATTAACATGGCCTTTTAAACAAAATATGATATTGACAATGAAAGGACAAGAGGATTATCGTAACCCAATCAGAACAGGAAATGAACCACAGATGGGAAGACCAACAACCGACTGGAATACAGCAATTGGTACACCACGTTTTTATCCACAACAACGATTAAGAGGAGAAGGATTCTTGCGAGAAGATAATTTATATATAAAATTAGAAGTAGAGAAGCCGGACAAGACGTTGTAAAGAGAGAAAAGAAAGTGTAAAAATATGTAAATAAAATAATAAAAAGTTAATAAAAATCAAAAATTACAAATAAATCAGAAAAATCAGAAAAACAAAAAATTCAAAAATAATGACGATATTTAGATGGCAAGCGGAATCAGCGAAGAGATAACAATACAGATGAGAGAAGGACCAGATTCGATATGGACGAAATTATGGAAAAAACCGGAAGAGGAAGAGAAAGTTAATACACTAGCAGCAGCAATTATATACTATAAAGACTACGACGGAACAGACGGCCAACGCGAATCATAAAAGCGATATACTCACAAATGAGAGTGAGAGACGAGCAGCTGAGAAAAGAGGAACAAAGATATTTAACGTTTAAAGATAATAAAGTATTTACCGACCGGCAAAGCAAAGAAATGGCTGCAGAAGGATTTTATTTTACGGGAACGCCAGAACTACCAGACGAAGTAACATGCATCTATTGCAAAAGGAAACTCGCAAAATGGGAAAAGGGAGAGGCAGCAAAACGAGAACACTTGAAGAAATTTTCAACCTGTCCATTTAGAATTAATATTGATGTCAGAAACCAAGCGATGAACAGATCAGAAGGACTTCGACAAGCAGAAGTATGACAAAGATGTAAAAGGGAGGAAGAGAAAAGATAACGCAAAATATAAGATTCAAAGATAGCAGAAAAATATGAATAGAGAACTATAAAGAGAACATCGAAGAGAAATAAACTTCAAAAGGAAATCCCAAGACAGCGGAATTTGCAAGTCAAGTATACGTCATAATCAGCAAGAGAATAATGTGAAAGGATGCAATTGATATCCAACAGCCAATACCAGATCAGAAAACGTCAAAAAGCTAAAACATAAAGGAACAATGTAATGTATATAACAAGAAAAAGATAGAAGATAGAAGCATAATACAAACCAACAAGTGGAAGATATTTTAGATCAAATCCAAAAAACGAGATACCATAAGCTATTGAATCAGAGTAGACACCAAAAAAGTTATAAAAATAACAAAGAAAAGTAGCTAATAATTTAAATGTAACCTCGACATCAGCAATAACCGAGCAATTCAAGCGATACAAGAGAAACCTATAAGAGAATCGTGACGAATCAATATAGAAGCTATTCTGGAAGCAAGCATCAATGTGACATGTTGCAAAATATCAGTGAAATTATATTTACTACTCTTGTGGAAAATATGTCACATGAAATGCATGTTGGGTTAAAAAGTCGATATATGTCCCAGTATTTAGAAAAGCCGTATCAACGGAGGATCAAAGATTCCGTTTCGCTGATCAGTAAATAAAAACTGAAATGTAAAGTAAAAAGTGTAAATAAAGATAAACGAAAACAAAATTATAAAAAAACTCAAAAATCACAAAAATACGAGATGAGTAAATTATTAATAAAATTGACTATGATGAAAAAGAGAAATAAATCGAATTAATATTCAGAATAACATACGAACAAAGCGAGATATAATCGCAAAAGTAAGAGAAAGTGATAGCAGCAAACAAAGAGTCAAAAACAACTGAAAACCTAAACCGTAATCAACTAAAAAGATAAAAGAGGAGCATAAAGCAATGGCAACAAGTCAATACGATAAAAGAGTAACATCAAGTAGAAGAGAACTACGAGTAGATTATCGTTAAAGATAAAAAGATAAGAAGAGAGAATTAAACAACAGACAATGAACCGGAGAAAAATGAAAGCCAATCAAAACGAGAAAAAGTTAGTAAAAAACCATCCAGAACCAAATACCAAGATATCATAAACCCAAAGAAAGGAAATCCGATAGTAGAGCAAGAAAGCAGACAAAAAGGAAATCGAAAAGATTGTGCGAGAATAATAAAAGATATAAGAAAGCAGAGAACGAGAAAAGGAAGAGACTATAAAAATCTATACAGCAGACAGAAGAAATCGACAAATTAGCACTTCAATAGCCGAATAGAAGACCAAGAGAACCTAAATGGATATACAAGCCAAAGAAATGCAAAAGACAAGCACTCCATTGGAAAGCCAAATGGACGGAGGATAGGAGAAAACTCAAGAAGTAATTTAGAAGCACGAAATGACACTAACATCACAGCAAAAATGCTGAAGAGGAAGATAGAGTCAAGAGCGTACATATAGCAAAGGAGAACGCGAAAACAGTAGATCAATAAACTAGAAATCAAGGGCCAAAACCATCAAAGAAAATAAGAGAGCCCATAACGACGACAATAAAGAAGGTGACAAACAACAGGTAAATGTCAAAAATAGGGAAAGACAAAAATTTCGAGAATTCGAGAATGCGATGCAATGGAGCATAACAAAAACTTAAGATCAAGAAATAGTATGTGCAACAAACAGAAGAAGGAGTAGCTAATAGAGAACAAGTAAACAGACTTAAACAAAGACAAATGCAACAAATAAACGAAGACAAGAAAAGTGTGATCAAACTAAAGCAAGAAAATGGAGAGAACCAATAACAAGAACCAAGAAGAGATAAGACGTACCCCTAAAAAGATATTAATGAAATGGGAGCTTGGACACAAGTCGAAGCGCAGAAAGAAACCAATGAAAACGAACGAAGAAATCCAAACAAGAAATACCAGATCGAGCCAGACTAAAACACAAAAGAGGCTCAGGAAAACCGAAAAAGAAATAAACCCCCTCAACAGAAAATGGAATCGATCAGTTAATATCTAGAAAATATGGAAACCCTAAACGAACAAACTGATGAACAGACGACAAAACCAACAATTAAACGAGAGGATAATAGAACTCCAACAGGAGGTGAATGGACACCGAGGAGTTTGCAGGATTAAAGAGATTCAGTGTGAGATCATTCACGCCGAATCAACGAAACAGTTTGAAAAGAAAAACTAAGTAGATGCAAGATAAGAACAATGATAGCAAGGGTATGTAGTGAAAATTGAACAGAATCTGAAAAAAGAGATTGAAAAATTAAAAGCGTAGAAAATACGTCACCCGATTGAAAATGCAAGTGAGGAACAACCGAAAATTGCAAATATCTTGCCTATCCTTAGACTAAGAGATACAAATAGTCATAAACTGCCTAACGGAAGAGTTATAAACACCTTGCAGAACCGATCCACCAATCCTGACTCATTGCCGTTATATCCAGGCTGAAATTATAAAACAAGTACCGCCGAACCCGATGAAGATTCGGGGGAGACGGACGAAACGATAGTGTAAATTAAGAGAAAATTGTAAAAAGTGAAAAATAGGAATAATAATAAAAGAATAAATAAAACCCCAAAAAAATGAACGATGTATATTTAGTATGAATCCAAAAAATAGAAATCTGCTGAATGAATCTAGAAGAGCAAGCAATACCTAAACCCAATCCAGTGAAACATCGAGCAAGACCCACAGTATTAAGTAAAAGAGGAGAGCCGAAAGAAAAAAGTGAATGGCAAGAGTTTAGGAGAACAAAAATCAGATAATCGTCCCGATAAACACAGTTAATACAATCAAAACAGCTATCAATAGGATGAAATACGAAAACTAACATCTCAAGCATGGAAAAACAAGACCAAAGAGGAAAATGAACGATTAAGACGAGAATTCGGCTGAGATATTAAAACCGTGTGATCCTGGAAAAATTACTGTAAAGGCAGAAGCCGAGAAAATGAGAGACAGGCAGAAAAAGCGAACAAAAGATAGTAAACTAACTAATGAAGATAGTTGGTAAAAAGCAAGAGATAAAAGAAAATCACAACAAACTCAGGATGAATTATCAAAACGCTAATACACAAAACAGCTCAATGAACAAACGAAATTGAAAAACAACAACCAAACGAAGTCATTATAAAACCAGCTCAAGAGAAACAAACAAATAGAAAGAACCTCCAAAATGAAAACTCTAATCAACAGAGATATAATTAAGAAGAAAACCAAGACGATAGAAAGACTCCAAAAAATTAACCGAGCGATTAATAAAAGCCCAAGTCCTGATAATGAGATTTCAGAAAATAAAATTAAAGAAGAGTGCGAGAGACACTCAACCCCAGAAAAAGAGAAAGAGTAAAAAGGCCTAAAAACCCACGATATAGTTAATAAAATTGAATATAATTACAAAATGCTGATTGAATATCAAAATAGAAAATGGAAAATTCCGAACCCAGCGTTATGGATCACAATGATAATGAGATAATGATAAGAAAGGGTTAATACTCGAAAACCCATTAGAAAAATCGCGAGAGATCCCAACCCTTCAGAAGAAGAGGACCATGCACGCTGTGCCGATTCAAAGAAATTGCAGAAACCCTGACAACGTAGGAATTCAACAGATAAAACCAAGTGTTATGTTCAATCCCACCACGAAAGAGAACAAGGACGAATGTGAAACAATATCTGAGAAAACCCAAGCAATGTACAAATCCTAACAAGAAAAAATGAAGATGATAGCCAATATATAGAAATGAGAACCGAGAGATAAATGAAAACCTAGAAACAATCAAGTTCAGACATAATTCAAGGAGCCAAAGCAAATCCCAAATAATAAACCAATCCAGAGCAAAAAATTCGTCATCAATCAAAAAAGCAACAAGGAAAACAAGTGGACATGAAAATGAAACCCAGTAACAAGTCTATCAATCAAACTTACTACTCTGATAGTATAAACCAACAATAATACTCCTAATATGTTGTTTATCCTCGACCTAACAACAACAAGCAAAAGCAGAATCCCCAAATCCAAAAGGATCAGAAGAAGTTCACCAAATCCAAATATCCAATCAAGATTAGCAAAACTGCAAACCTCAGCATATTTCCATCATCACGCTCTCAAACAACCCAGCTCGCAAATGAACCCAAGCCGC